>JAMKCH010004157.1:0-51453 GCA_023653785.1 Ophioderma brevispina
AATATTGCCGGGGATGTATTGTACTAACCATTGAGTTACTTTTTGAAATGTGATGCAGGATAACTTAACTGACAAGTATTATATGTAGTTACTAACATCGAGTATAGTAGTTCCAATAAGTATGTATACCTAATACATCCTATATATGACTTTGTTGACCCTTTGGACCCATAAACAACCTAAACGCTATGCAATAGATATGGCAAATATAATTGTTGGATTATTGAAGTCAGTATGAGCATGTTAGACCATTTTGCCTTATATAGACTTATTTGAAAAATTTGACCCCATGTAGAAAGTGCTTTGACCTTTGGCAGCAATATTGGAATAGTACAATGTTCTCAATCTTTAAAAAGTTTACATAATTGTAGTAACAATGTGGAAAGTTCATATCTTTTACCACAAAAGTGCACGGATTGTTGAGCTAACAAGATTTAACCTCAAACTCCCGCCACACCAACAATCCATCGCCTCGTTCACCTCCCCTGTGCTATGATCACTTACAAGGCTGACTCAGAGATTTTAAATTTTTTAGGTTTTTTCTAAATTTTCAAACAAATCGTGGTTGTTGGCTCCATGTTACTAACAATGCTTGACACATATTTAATCACTGTGGGAATAGCTAAGCTCAAATCGATGTCCTCTATAGAAAGTCCCACATTGATAATAAAATTCCAAATCCGGATTTTTTTTACACAGTAGGCCTATCCATATGGTGCTGTTTACTAAATAATGTTTAATACATCAAAACTGAAAAATCTGTTTCATCTCAATCTTAGTGGTGGAATGATGACTTTAGATTGACTATTTTACTTCAGATTATTTGAAGAACACACAAAAACATTTATTTCGAAAAATTTGAGTCAGCCTTGAAAGAGTGCACAACTGTTTCCGTCATCAGGTCAGTTCCCAGTTTTGATGAACTTTATAAAAGTCTTCTTCGTAGTAATGTTATGTCTTGCAACCGTCTTAATGCTGGCTGTATGGCATTTACCGGTACATTTGTGCAGTGTTAGCCCATCTAAGAACCCTACTGAACAGTACAAAGGTTGGTAACAAGGTACGTAACGATATGCTATAATTTTAATTGTATAACTCATCCTACCGTTTTCCAACGTCCCAGGTTAATAGAGACATATACTGTAACATGGGAATGTAACGCCCTTTTCTAAAGTTCTCATACACCAGGAGGAATTCTAAAAATACGACGAGGGGTTGTTGAGTAACTAAAAACATTTTCAATAGGTCTAAATCAACCAAAAAACACCCACGATTGCCCCCCAAATAGAAGACACATAATAACGATCTCAGCTCTGCGAAAGGTGTTCCGACGACTGTTAACGTCCATTGTTCGAGAACGCACGTTTTAAGTCACAACTTGTAGAAAACGTAAGAAGCGCTCAGCCTGAGGTACGTATATACTACGATTTCAAGTTCGCGGACAAACCTGGTGTTTAAAGAGAATGGAGGAGATTCAGAAAGAAGCGCCTCAATTTTTTTCGAACCCGGTTTTTTTGCATATTTGGGAATGCTTTCAATGTATTGATACACTGAAGGGAAGAGCCGAAACGCCGTTCTTATAATAATATGATTATTTAGTTATTTTCTGTCGTGCACGACAGAAAGTCAAAGCACGGTGTTCTATATGGGGACAGTTACGATAGCAGGCACGTTCAAAAACAAGGTTTGCTGTTTAGTAGGCAGACAAAAGGTGAGCCGAAAACTCAATAACAGACATATCAAAGGGAGACCAACCGCTCCTTATCATCATTGACTCTATCCCACCACATCACTATTCCCCACTCTGCTTTTTCCAAACGATCTTGGTAGGTGGTTACAATCGATCCTGTGCAATTTGAAGAAAATTCGTATCCTAAAACAAATCTCACTCATGGACTTTAAGAGTGTTTAATGAACATAATTTGGAAAGTGTCACACTGGTTAAAATTTCATACTTTACATGTCCGGTACAAGAGTATTAAATCTACGGTGCAATAGTTATGGATACATGTTTGATTTTTGTATTTTAGAGAGGAACAGGTCGGAATAACCAAAGGGTGTTTTTAATCAATCCCATCAGCAGGCAATATGCTTATATGTACTGTAGAAAACTTGTCAGTACTTAGGGAGAAAAAGGGTCCAAGACGTTAAGAACCAAAGATATTTAATGATCATGCTAAATATTACCTAAGTACTGGTGCTTGTGGGCTAAAGAATGAGTGGATTTTTTTAGAAAAGTCAGGATTTTTATGTGGTAAGGAGTAGGATTTTTGTGGATCACATGACCTATTTGAGGTGAAATTTCTCAAAGGACTGGCATGGGGGGGATTGACTCCAAACACCCTCTGGGAATTAACCAAACAAATCTTTTTTGATTACTTAATTGATTGCAAATAAAACTTAATTGCAATTCTTCTACTGAACACGACGCATCTTCATCTCGGATCTCTTGAGGGATTGGCTGCCTGTCCGAGTGTAACCAAGCCTATTTGCTGTGTCACCGTTCCCTGATGGTTCCAAGATCATACCATTCAGTTGGAGTGGTGACAAGTCAGTGTACCACCAGCCACCTTTAACTATTGTCTAGAGCACAATTACCCACTCTCCAGGCATCATTGCCCCTGTCCTTGTACTGAAGGCTTGGGTTGTTATGGAATGTGTCAATGAAGTCACCCCAACCTGCTGTACCACTGTAGGCTCCTATGGAGTGAGCAATAGAATTTGACCCTGCATCTCTACTGAGAATGAATCATACTCAGCATAAGCACATCAACCATCAAAGGCCTCCTATCAATTCTTAAAAAAATCCATCTCCATCCTGGTCACCTGTGTAATTTCTCTTAAAGCATCCAGTGGTTCACACCATCCAGGACTCCCAAAACCTTGCTCATAATCATTCCAGCCAAGGTAGAAGTCCCACTTAGCCATCATATACGCCTCTGGAACTAAGTCCATCCTCCGTGCCTCCGCCTGCATTTTGAAGATCACAGTAGACTGTAAGAGAAACCCAGCAGGCCATCTTGAGGTGTTAATGGTGGTACGTTTTGTTTCATGTAAAAGCCTTGTGCAGCAATATCTGAGCAATCACGCTGAAGCGGAGGAGGAATAGGAAGTCTAACCCAAAAGTTCAATCTGATTCTCCTTGTTGTTTTTAAAACACAAGTTGGTAATGATTGCGACACAGTCTCAGTGTTTCTTGCTGATTCTCCGTAAAGGGGGGACACATGGTAGTCATTGATTGCCCTGCTGTCATGTTGTTAAGTTGATAGACTTTTGAATCTGCAGCAGGTTGGCCACTTGAGTTCATTGTGCTAACCATCGAGTTTTGGCATATTTGCCATCTGTGTCAGGGTGGAAGCGGTCTGGGCCTGAATTTGCATTTGAATAAGACTACCTCCATGCGAACTTGAGAACTTGCCACCTGGTCTTAGTGATTTGCCATTTGGAATAAGACACCCTCGATTCGAACTTGAGAGCTCGCCAACTGGGTTTGAGTATTTGCCATCTGCAATCAGTGTAAAGCGGGTGTTTGGTTTGAGAATTTGCAATTCATTTTGAGTATTCCTAAGCTTCTGTTGCCAATTCCAATCGGTAACATTGTCGCAAGCAGCGTATAATATCAGGAAGCCGTTTTTGATATGGCTGCCAGTTGGCAGCTGGTGTAACCTAGAGTCACCATGGTAATGACAAAAAGAACACCCCTTTAATTTAGCAATAGCCATGTTGCTATGAGTTTCTTATGGTGTATGCGAGATAGTTTGTGTGAGATCAAAGTTTTTTCCGGTAAAGTTGAATATATGCAGTCATAAATGAATCGCAAAACTGATGGATCTTTAGTAATTAATGGCCGCAACACAAGTATAAGTTGTAGATATTTCGGTTCATAAGTTTCATTTTCTCATTGTATTTCTTTGCTAAAATTGTTCCCTTGTGATGCCATGGTATTGTTACCAATAATACTTACCACATACCCCTGGATATAACTGTTCTTTACAGGGCTTCTTTTGCATATCCTGCACTACCCCTGTGTAAGGATAAGTAAGTGCTCCACAGAGGGAATATGGATTTCAATTGAATAGCCCCTTGGGTACCTTGCATCTATCACCTCTTTTGAATATTCCAGGTTTGTCCACATGGAGAGTACAGAATCCAACTGTAATAGTCCTTTGGGTAACTTATTTGTAATAATGAACATCCCCATCTGTGGAAGATTTAACACTGTGAAAACTTAACCAAACTTTTAATGATACTATCATCAACATGGAATTTTGTAAACTGTAAAAAATGGGAAAATTACAGTATTTGACTATTACAGAGAAAAGTAGCCAAAGGCTCTATTTTTACACTCAGTTTTCCATGCCACTGTTGACGCGAGAAAAACCTGATAAAATTGTGTTCAAATAGTAAACATAGTCATATTTACGCACCATATCTGACTCTTAAATCTGTATCAAGCACTAACTTGATGTTAAGTTTACAGTAATTATCACCAGCAACTGTCATATTTACTGTAAATCATAAAACTTAAAAGTGCTACAGAAACATAGCGTACCACAGTAGAACAGCAGGCTACTACATATCAACAGTACCTAATATAGTAGAAACAAACCGACCTACCACATAGAAACCGGATCTACCACAGTAGAAACAGTAGCAATCACAGTAGAAACAGTAGCTACCACAGTAGAACCAGTAGCTACCACAGTAGAAACAGTATTACCACAGTAGAAACAGTTGCGACTATAGTAGAAACAGTAGCTACTATAGTAGAAACAGTAAGCTGATTTTGTAGCAACCGTTGCTACCATCGTAGAAACAGTAGCTACTCTAGTAGAAAACGTAGCTACTAAATTAGAACAGAAGCACTATAGTTAGAAACAGTTAGCTACTATATAGAAAAGAGAAGCTCCTATAGTAGAAAAAACATAGCTTACTATAGTCGAAAACACTATTTATAGCAGAAACAGAAGCTATTTATAGTAGAAACAGAAAGCTACTATAGTAGAAACAGAAGCAACTATATTAAAAAGAAGCTTAATATAGTTAGAAACAGTAGCTACTAGGAGTAGAAACAGCTATTATAGCAGAACAGAAGCTATTATAGTAGAACGTAGCTATTATAGTTAGAAGAAAGACCTATAGTAGGAACAGTCAGTAGCTACTATAGGTAAAAAACAGATAGCTACTATAGAAGAAAGAAACAGTAGCTACTATAGTAAAAACAGTAGCTACTAAATTAGAAACAGTAGCTACTATAGTAGATAGAAAACAGACGCTACTTTAGTAGAAACGGTTAGCCTACTATAGTAGAAAAGAAAACAGTAGTTTACTACAGTAGAATCAAACAGTAGCTACGCTAGTAGCACGTGTGGTCTCAAGGGGTTGGGGATAGAAAAGCAGGACTCATGATAATAGGCATGAGTTCTGAGCCCGCGTGGCCAACGTGTTGTGTCCCTGGGCAATACACTTTATCTCGCTTGTATCACTTCACCAGGTGTAAATGGGGAGCTGTTAGGGGAAATCATACTGTTGCCGTTATAATGGGCTGCCGAAAATTTTTAATATGTTGAAAATGTGAATATCTAGTAACAGCAGAAATACATGTCAGAAGAGCGCTGTGAGGAACGTTTGGGTAAAGCGCTATTTAAAGACTTGCATTTATTTTTAGTAGAAACCGCAGTAGTACTATACGGCTTATATGTAGAAACAGTAGCTACATAGTAGAAACAGCGTAGTGACTATAGGTAGAAAAAAAAACAGGATAGCTTGCAGGTACATATAAGAATAGCAGCCGAGTAGTCCATGTTTGTTTTTATCATCAAACACTGTGGTAGTTATTAATATAGAAATCCAATTTTGTTCGAACAGAGACGTAGTAATCACTTTTCTGTCGTCTGTCTGTCTCTGTCTTCAGTCCGGCCGTGTTCACTGCTTGTGTACGATTATCTGGAGTTCCATAAGGGGTACGATGATGTAACTTGGTGGAAGAAGCGGGTTGAGAGTTTCTCGACTGATTAGATTTTTGGGCATAACATATGCTAATTAAGGTTCTAATGTGCAGAATTTATGAAACATTTTCCTACAAGGCTTGTTTGCCAGTTTTGGAGTTCTGTAGGCATAGAATGTGGGGGGAACGAGTGGGTGTTGGGGAGGGAATATCGGCAATCCCCACTATATCTGTGTCAGAAACTTTATGGGAACACCCTAGCTGTAATCATTACAGTTGGCAATGCGGGTTGCACTGCAGCTATGCGATAAGCAGGGCGAGAACCGCCTTGTTGCAATGTTAATAAACAGTTTAAACCAGGTGGGTGATAATGATATAAAAAGAGGTTTGAGTTTTAAGTTTTTTTTTTCTTTATCCACCAGGTTCAAGGCATGTCCATAGAGAGAGCTCACCCATGATGAAGCAGTAAGTACATGTAATCAGGCCACAGTTAGAGGATCCTGCACATAAAATTCTATTTTCTTCCTGACATTTGATATTGTTGACATCATGCATTTTGTTTACATTTATCTTTGATGGTATTGTTCGCAATCAGGTTAAACTTATTAGATGTTCACTGAAACATAGTGAATAACCATTATAACAGCAGTTTAGCGTGAATCAGAGTTAGCCAATAGACTGTAAATGGTCAGTCTCATGTAAGTGATTTGGGAACAACCTTTCAAAAACATTTTTGGAACAGGCTTGAGTTCAACTTTTTAAATACACGCATGATGGATTCTACACAGAAAAAGGTCCTGCCTCCCCCAAATAAATCCTGGTAAGGAACCCAGAGTGGGCATTCATCCAAAAGTGCTCGAATAATTGAGTGGTAGGTCAATATGCATGTGTATTTTGGGAATAAAGAGGTCAAATGTCATTAGGGTCATTTGAGGTCAGGTCATTGTGTGCCTCTGAAAAAAACGTGGGAATTCAGCAAAGTTGATGAAGAATATCATTAAGAGGTTGAGATGGATAGGATGTTTGGGGATGGTAAATTCCAAACATCAATCTTGTGGGTAATTGGACGGTTATTGTGAATAAATGCATGAAAATGCGTTGGAACAAAAAAGTGGAGTTTTATAAAAGTGGTTTAAAGAGTGACAGGAGGAGATTGTTTAGGATACCCAACATTTCTCTGCAAATTGCACTGGATCGTTGTAGAACACCTACGAGAACATTTCGACGGTTTATTGGCCCAAACAGGTGCCTAAGACAAACCGCAAACCTTGTTTTGAACTCTGCATGCTATCTAACCTCGTTCCCATAGAAAGCCTGCTTTGACTTCGTCGTGCACGACAGAACTAACTTAATCGTCATCGTAGTACATAAAGACGGCGTTATTTGGCTTATTCACTTCAGGTGTGCATCTTAATACATGGTAAGCATCCAAATATGTAAAAAACGGGGTTCAAGAAAAAATTGGGGGCCGCTTCTTCCTGAAATCTCATGCTCTTTAAAAAGTTTGTTCAATTATCAGGTTGACAGCCTGAAGAATGCTGGCGATAACGTCACACTGACAGTTAAGACCATTCAGAGCAGCACACCATTACCTCAAACAAGCAAGGTAAGATGAATATCAAGCAGGCTTAATGTAAGAAGAGCGAGAGAGTGAGTGAGGAGTGAGTGAGTGAGTCAGTCAGTCAGTCATGTCAGTCAGTCAAGAAAGGGACACATGTGTGGAACTCCGGGATGAGCTTCCAAACTAATGGACTCTTCAAAACCAGTTACGTAGAAGGTCCCGTGACAAGGGCTGATAGTGATTGATATGCATGGCCACGGCTAGAGTGTGCTAAACATGTTATAATAAATGGATTAAACAGCTAGAAACTTGCTTGGGTGCAGACTAGAAACCTTGCTTGGGGGAGCTAGAAACCTTGCTTGGGAGCAGGTAGAAACCTTGCTTGGGGGAGCTAGAAACCTTGCTTGGGAGCAGGTAGAAACCTTGCTTGGGAGCAGCTAGAAACCTTACTTGGGAGCAGCTAGAAACCTTACTTGGGAGCAGCTAGAAACCTTACTTGGGGCAGCTAGAAACCTTACTTGGGGCAGCTAGAAACCTTACTTGGGAGCAGCTAGAAACCTTACTTGGGGCAGCTAGAAACCTTACTTGGGAGCAGCTAGAAACCTTACTTGGGGCAGCTAGAAACCTTACTTGGGAGCAGCTAGAAACCTTACTTGGGAGCAGCTAGAAACCTTGCTGGGAGCAGCTAGAAACTTGGTTGGGGGGGGCGCAAGAAACCGTTGCTGGCCGGGCCGGCAGCAAGAAACCTTGCTGGGAGCAGCTAGAAACCTTGCTTGGGGGCAGCAAGAAACCTTGCTTGGAGCCAGCTAGAAAACCTTGCCTGGGGCCAACTAGAAACTACTGGGAAGCAGTTAGAACCCTTACTTGGGGCCAGCTGATGGAAACCTTGCTGGGGAGAAAGAAACTAGAAACTTCTTGGGGGCAGCTAGAACCTTGCTTGGGACAGCTAGAAACCTTGCTTGAGGAGCCAGAGCAGCTAGAAACCTTGCTTTTTGGGAGCCAGCTAGAAACCTTGCTTGGGGGCAGCAAGAAAACATTGCTTGGGAAGCAGCTAGAAACCCTGCTTGGGGCAGAAAGAAACTTTGCTGGAGCAGCTTAGAAACCTTGCTGGGGAACTAGAAACCTACTTGGAGCATTTAGAAACCTTACTTGGGGGGCAGCCTGCTGGCAACCTTTGCTGGGAGAAACTAGAACCTTGCTTGGGGGCAGCAAGAAACCTTGCTTGGGGCAGCTAGGAAGAAACTTG
This sequence comes from Ophioderma brevispina, assembly GCA_023653785.1. Taxonomy (NCBI): domain Eukaryota; kingdom Metazoa; phylum Echinodermata; class Ophiuroidea; order Amphilepidida; family Ophiodermatidae; genus Ophioderma; species Ophioderma brevispina. The sequence goes on from JAMKCH010004157.1 coordinate 8,755, forward strand.
GCTTGGGGTAGCTAGAAAACCTTGCTTGGGACAGCTAGAAAACCTTGTGGGGGCAGCTAGAAACCTTACTTGGGAGCAGCTAGAAACCTTACTTGGGAGCAGCTAGAAACCTTACTTGGGAGCAGCTAGAAACCTTACTTGGGGCAGCTAGAAACCTTACTTGGGAGCAGCTAGAAACCTTACTTGGGAGCAGCTAGAAACCTTACTTGGGAGCAGCTAGAAACCTTACTTGGGGGCAGCTGCATGGAAACCTGCTTGGGAGGAAAACTAGAACTTTGATTGGGGCAGCAAGAAACCTTGCTTGGGGAGCAGCTAGAAACATGTTTGGGGGCAGCGAGGCAACATTGCGTGGGGACAGCTAGAAACCTAAGGGGGCCAGCAAGAAAACCTTGTTTGGGGACAGCTAGAAACCTTGCTTGGGACAGCTAGAAACCTTGCTTGGGGCAGTAGAACCTTGCTTTGGGGCAGCTCAGAAACCTTGCTTGGGGCAGCTAGAAACCTTGCTTTGGGGCAGCTAGAAACCTTGCTTGGGGCAGCTAGAAACCTTACTTGGGAGCAGCTAGAAACCTTACTTGGGGCAGCTAGAAACCTTGCTTGGGGCAGCTAGAAACGTGCTTTGGGGCAGACTAGAAACCTCTTGCTTTGGGACAGCTAACACTTTGCTTGGGGGCAGCTAGAACCTTACTGGAAAGATAGTTAGAAACCTGACTTGGGGGCAGCTGCATGGCAACCTTGTTGGGAGAAACTAGAAACCTTGCTTGGGGGCAGCAAGAAACCTTGCTTGGGGGAGCTAGAAAAACTTGCTTTGGGGCAGGCACGCTAGAAAACCTTGCTTTGGGGAGCTAGAAACCTTGCTTGGGGGAGCTAGAAACCTTGCTTGGGGCAGCTAGAAACCTTACTTGGGGCAGCTAGAAACCTTGCTGTGGGGCAGCAAAAAACCTTGCTTGGGGGCAGCTAGAAACCTTACTTGGGGCAGCTAGAAACCTTACTTGGGGCAGCTAGAAACCTTGCTTGGGGGAGGGCAGCAAGAAACCTTGATTTGAGCAGCTAGAAAGAAACCTTGCCTGGGGGACAACTAGAAACCTTACTTGGAAAGCAGTTAGAAACCTTATTGGGAGGCAGCTTGCAGGGAAACATTGCTTGGGAGAAACTAGGAACATTTGCTTGGGGGCAGCAAGAAACCTTGCTTGGGGGCAGCAAGAACTTGCTGGGAGCAGCAGCTTGAAAACCTTACTTGGGGCAGCTAGAAACCTTACTTGGGGCAGCTAGAAACCTTACTTGGGGCAGCTAGAAACCTTACTTGGGGCAGCTAGAAACCTTACTTGGGGCAGCTAGAAACCTTACTTGGAGGAAGCTAGAACCTGCTTGGCGGGCAGCATAGAACCCTTGCTTTGGGACAGGTAGATAGAAAACTGCTGGGGGCAAGCTAGGAAACCTTACTTGGAAGCAGTTAGAAACCTTACTTGGGGGGACCGTGCAGCTGCCATGCGAAACCTTGCTGAGGAGAAAACTAGAAACATTTGCTTGTCGGCTGGAGCAAGCAACTTGCTTGGGGCAGCTCGACACATTGTTTGGGGAGCTAGAAAACCCCATTGCTTGGGAGACAGCTAGAAACCCCTAAGGCGGCAGACAAGAAACATTGTTTGGGGACAGCCTAGAACTTGCTTTGGGACAGTTAGAAACCTGGATTTGGGGCACGGGGCAGCTAGAAACCTTGCTTGGGAGCAGGTAGAAACCTTGCTTGGGGGAGCTAGAAACCTTGCTTGGGGGAGCTAGAAACCTTGCTTGGGAGCAGGTAGAAACCTTGCTTGGGGCAGCTAAAAACCTTGCCTTTGGGCAGCTAGAAAACTTGCTTTGGCGGCAGTTAGAAACCTTTGCTTGAGGGCTTTGGAGGCCAGATCGGAAACCTTGCGTTGGGGCCAGCTAAACACTTTGCTGGGGAACCAGCCTAGAACCTTACTGGAAGTAGTTAGAAACCTTACTTGGGGGGACAGCTGCATGGAAACCTTGCCTTGGGAGAAACGAGAACCTTGCTTGGGGCAGCAAGAAACCTTGCTTGGGGGAGCTAGAAACCTTGCTTGGGGAAGGACAGCTAGAAACATTGTTTGGGGCAGCTAGAAACCTTGCTTTGACGGCCCCGCCAGCTAGAATACAAACCACTTGATTTGGGCAGATAGAAACCTTGCTTGGGCCAGCTAGAACCGTGCTTTGGGGCCGGGACCAGCTAAAAACCTTGCATTTGAGGAAGGCAAGCTAGAAACCTTGCTTTGAGGGCAGCTAGAAACCTTGCTTGGGGGAGCTAGAAACCTTGCTTGGGGGGGCGAGCAAGAAACTTGCTTTGGAGCAGCTAGAAACCTTGCTTGGGACAGCTAGAAACGTACTTTGGAAGCAGTTACGAAACACCTGAACTTGAAGGCAGGCAGCTGCATGGAAACCTTGCCTTGGGACGAAACTAGAACTTTGCTTGGCAGCCAGCAAGAACCTTGCTTGGAGGGCAGCAAGAAACCTTGGGCTGGGAGCAGCCGAGAAACCTTGACTTGGGGGGCAGGCAAGAAACTTGCTTGGAGACAAGCAGCCTTAGAAACCCTTGCCTTGGCGGACAACTAGAAACCTCTGGAAATAGCAGTAGACACTCTTTACTTGGGGCGGGCAGCTGCACATGCGAACCTTGCTGGCGGACGAAATAGAAACCTTGCTTGGCCCCGCAGCCAAGAAACATTGCTTGGAGCAGATAGAAACCTTGCCTGGGGACCACTAGAAACCTTACTTGGAAGCCAGTTAGAACCTACTTGGCCCACCCGCAACAAGCTGCATTGGAAACTGGCTTGAGTCAGAAAATAGAAACCCTGCCTTGCGGGGCCAAGAAGAAGTCCATGACAAGCAGTCCCGTGACAAGGCAAGGTTTCCTAGCGCCCCCAAAGCCAAGGCGCTAGAAGACCCGGCCGTGACCAAGCAGGACATGATTAGTGATTGACTACATCGGTACGCCACTGCTACGAGTGTGCCCTAAACAGTTTCTACATAAATGGATTTAAACCAGCTGAAACCACTTGCTGGGGGCGTAGCCCTTAGAAACCTTGCTTTGGGAAAGCTAGAAACTTGCTTGGGGGCCAGCTAGAAACCTTGCTTGGGACAGCTAGAAACCTTGCTTGGAGGAAGCTAGAAACCTTGAATGGGAAGCAGTTAGAAACTTACTCGGGACAGGGCTAGCAGATGCATGGAAACATTGCCTGGGAGAACTGGAAAACTTTGCTTGGCCCGGCAGCAAGAACCTGTGCTTGGGGGCACCACAGCAAGACAAACCGTGCTGGGACAGACTAGAAACCTTGCCTGGGGGCACCCCCCAGGCTAGAACCTTGCCTTTGGAGCAGCTAGAAACCTTGCTTGGGACAGCTAGAAACCTTGCTTGGGAGCAGGTAGAAACCTTGCTTGGGGAAGCTAGAAACCTTGCTTGGGTGGCTGGAAACCTTGCTTGGGGGAGCTAGAATGGTCAAATGACAAGGTCCCGTGACAGGCAAGGTTTCTCAGCGCCCCCAAGCAAGGTGTGTTAGAAGGTCCCCACCCCCACCCCTGACAAAGGGCTGATAGTGATTGATATACATGGCCACTGCTAGAGTGGGCCTAAACATTTTACATAAATGGATAACCCAGCTAGAAACCTTGCTTGGGGCAGCTAAAAACCTTGCTTGGGACAGCTAGAAACCTTGCTTGGGGGGGCAGCTAGAAACCTTGCTTGGGACAGCTAGAAACCTTGCTTGGGACAGCTAGAAACCTTGCTTGGGAGCAGGTAGAAACCTTACTTGGGGGCAGCTGCATGAGAAACCTTGAAATTGCGCGAGAAACTACTTTGAAACCTTGGCTTGGTCCCGGACGAGCCAAGAAACCTTGACTTGGGAGCAGGTAGAAACCTTGCTTGGGGGAGCTAGAAACCTTGCTTGGGACAGCTAGAAACCTTGCTTGGGTGGCTGGAAACCTTGCTTGGGGGAGCTAGAAACCTTGCTTGGGACAGCTAGAAACCTTGCTTGGGACAGCTAGAAACCTTGCTTGGGACAGCTAGAAACCTTGCTTGGGGCAGTCAACCTAGAACCTGCTTTGGGGCAGCTAGGAAACATTGCTGGGGCCAGCTAGAAACCTGCTTTGGGGCAGCTAGAAACCTTGCTTGGGACAGCTAGAAACCTTGCTTGGGGCAGCTAGAAACCTTGCTTGGGAGCAGGTAGAAACCTTGCTTGGGGCAGCTAGAGACCTGCTTTGCGGGCAGCTTTTAGGCGCCAGCTAGAAGAAACCTCCCATTGCTTGGGCAGCTAGAACCTTGCCTTTGGGAGATAGAAACCATGCTTTGGGGCAGCTGGCAAGCTAGAAACCTGCTTTGGGTGCAGCTAGAAACCTTGCTTGGAGGAAGCTAGAAAAATTGCGTGGGGGCAGCTAGAGGAAAACTTATTGGAAGCAGTTAGAAACCTTACTTGAGGGGCAGACATGCATGGAAACCTTGCTGCCCCGCAGACGAAACTAGAAAAATCCTTTGATTGGGGCAGCAAGAACTTGCTTGGGGCAGCAAGAAAGAAACCTTGCTTGGAGCAGCTAGACCCCCTTTTGCTTGGGCGGCAGCAAGAAACATGCTTTGAGAGCACAGCTAGAAACATGGCCTGGGGGCAAACTAGAAACCTACCTTGGAAGCACAGTTAGAAACATTACTTGGGGCGGCAGCGAACATGGAAACATTGCTTGCGGGAGAAACTTAGAAACCTTGCTTGGGGGCAAGAAGGCCCATGACAGGTGTACCGTGACAGGCAAACACAACCCAACCATTTCAAACACCCACCAAAAAATTTTTAAATGGTTCTAGCTGCCCAAAGCAAGGCTGTACCGAATCGGCCTTTTCCCATTGACAGGGCTGATTAGTGATGATATACATGGCCCTGCTAGAGTGTGGAAACATTGTCTACATAAAAGGATTAAACCAGCTAGAAACTTTGACTTGGGCGGCAAGTAAACCCTTGCTTTGCCGGGCAGCTAAATACCTTGCTTGGCGGCAGCCCTAAAAACCTTGCTGGGGCGAGGAAGCTAGAAACCTTGTTGGGGGCAGCTAGAAACCTTGCTTGGAGGGCAGACCAAATAAACCATGCTTGGGGGCAGCCTAGAAAACTTGCTTGGCCCCGAGAAGAAGAAACTAGACACCTTGCTTCGGGGAGGAGCTAGAAACTTGCTTTGGGACAGGCTAGAACCTTGCCTTGGGGGGCAGCAAGAAACACTGCTTGGAGAAGCTAGGAACCTTGCTTGGGGGTACACAGCGGCAGACAAGAAACCGTGCTTTGGAGCAGCTAGAACCACCTTGCCGGGGGACAAATAGAACCTTACTTGGAAGCAGTAGAAACCGTACTTGGGGGAAGGCATGGAAACCTGGCTTGGGAAGAAACGGAGAAAACCTTGCTTGGGGGCAGCTAAAATCTTTGCTTTGGGACAGCTAGAAACTTTCCTGGGAGCAGCTAGAAACCTTGATTGGAGGAAGCAGTAGAAAACCTTGCCGGGCCGGCAGCAAGAAACCTTTGCTTGGGGGCGGCAGCAAGAAAACCTTGCTTGGAGCAGCTAGAAGAGAAGCAACCTTGCTGGGGGGCACGCAAGAAACCTTGCTTGAGCAGCTAGAAACCTTGCTTGGGACAGCTAGAAACCTTGCTTGGAGCAGTTAGAAACCTTACTTGTGGGGCATCTGCAGGGAAACTTGCTTGGAGAACACTAGAACCTTCTTGGGGCAGCAAGAAACCTTGCTTTGGGGCAGCTAGGAAAACCGGTCTTGGGCTGGTTTAGCTAGAAACCTTGCTTGGGACAGCTAGAAACCTTGCTTGGGACAGCTAGAAACCTTGCTTGGGACAGCTAGAAACCTTGCTTGGGGGCAAGCTTGAAACCTTGCTTGGGAGCAGGTAGAAACCTTGCTTGGGGGAGCTAGAAACCTTGCTTGGGAGAAAACTAGAAAGAAACCTCTTGCTTGGGGCAGCAAGAACTTGTTGGAGCAGCTAGAAACCTTGCTTGGGGGCAGCTAGAAACATTGGCTTGGGGACAGCTAGAACCTCTAAGGGGCAGCACGAAACCTGTTTGGGGGAACGATAGAAACCTGCTTTGGGGACCCAGCTAAGAACCGGTTACTTGGGGCACCAGGTAGATAGAAACCTTGCTTGGGGGAGCTAGAAACCTTGCTTGGGACAGCTAGAAACCTTGCTTGGGGGAGCTAGAAACCTTGCTTGGGAGCAGGTAGAAACCTTGCTTGGGGGCAGCAGGAAACCTTGCTTGGGTGGAGCCTAGTAAACCTTGATGGGCGGCAGCTAGAATCCATTCGGGGTCTCTCTAGAAAGGTTTCTGCCTCTACAGAGCTTTGGGGCATCTAGAAAAATTTAGGTGAATGTGTCATTTCAGGCCTGTCTAGCTAAAACCAATTTGGGGCAATTTGAATCTCGAACAGGGATTAAGCAGTTAGGCCTATGCTTCTCTTCATGCTTTTCACCTATACTCCACCATATTACTTTCCTCGCATACGAATAGGTAAAAATTTGTGAACATATGTGATAAAGCTAATGGTTTAACAAACATTAATGTTGTGACTGTTACTTGATAATTTGGAAATTTCAGCTACCTGCCAGATTGATGAAGCCAGTGAAAGGGACAGGGGCATGAATAACACAGAATGATGAAGGATGGCAGGTAAATAATGGAGCTTACGGACATGGGTATTGAGATTGTTAAAACTTGGTGTTTAAGGGGGGTTCCATGGGTAGCTCAAAGAGTTACAAATAGGTTCCAAAGATTCACATTTCCCAATATGTGCTCACATCAAAACAATTTCAAACCAAAAGTTGTCTTATTGTACGTTCTTAGGTTTTTTTCTGGCAAACCCTTAATCCTATTTTAATTTTTTTGCAGATTATGAAAGGCAGGTGTTACTCAGACCATAATTTTCTTGGCAGGTATCATGAAAATACCCCTAACCTCAAGATATGGGAGTTTTTTTTCCAAAAAAACTGAATTATGTAACACATTTTGGGGGAAAAAAAAACATTCTTGAGTTATGGATATTTACATGCTCAGAGGGGGGCAGGGGGCAGCTTTCCCCTGTGGGGAATCTTGCCAACCCTATTGATGACCCTATCTTCGATCACCCTCCCCTGAAAAATTTAGTGATTTACATAGCCATAGACTATACTAACAAATTTTAATATATAAGCTTCCCCCCAAAAAATATATTTGCCCCCCCCCCTGAAAAAAAAAAACGGTTTACCACACTGTTCACTCATTTTCATGATAGGTAAAAATAATATACTCTGTTTGGGACAGGAATTGTTTTCATATTTCTGATCGTAGGAAATTGTCAGAGACAGAAATATGTACCATTATGATCGACTATGTTACACAATCTCTCTCAGGCAAGGTATGTATTTTGTATATTGGTAGACAAGAAACAGCACCCCAGTTCACCAAGACAACTCAAACTCAATCCATGTCAATCACAAGACAGAGACAAGATGGATGGATGCCCTGGTTATACCATTACTAATGGCTTAGTATAGTGTCCAGCTAGGTGCTGGGACTGACAGATAAGGTTGTATTGTCAGGGACTTTGGTGAATACTAGGGGATAGGATGGATATAAAGGTAAGTTGGATGTCTCTGTCCTATGAGAATGGCAGAGAGAGAATACCTTGCCTAGTGAAAGTTCAGTAAAGGCTATATACAGGGGCACAAAAAGTATCTTCGGAATGTTTTGTTCGTCAGTTATTGTGCAAACGTCGGATAACTTTTATAAGTTTTCAATGATATACATTTTGTCCATAGGTCTGGCTCTTCATTTAACACCTGACTTGTAAAAAAGCGTGCAAAAAATGGCTGAGACAGAACGCCTGAAAGACATAAAACCTCAAAACCAAAAAAAGTTGCAGTGTTGGGTTTTTTTTTTTTGGCGTTTTCAAGGGGCATTGCATGCAGTGTACTGCGACAGCGAACACGCTGACCAAATCAATATGCAAGATCAGTAGAAGCTCTTAAGGATAAAGAATCATTCATTTTTTGAAGAAAGCACGAAAACGTGCAATGACTCTATAGCATCAGAGGTTTCCAAAAAAAAAATAGACCCAAAATATTACCGCCCCCTGGTTGGCTGCCATATTGAATTCCAAAGTGGCTGCCAAGTCACAAGTTTTTGAGAATTACTCAATTATTTCTACAGCAACTAAAACCAAATTTGAGTTGTCTAAACCTATGGTTTTGAAAAAACCAATGAACCGGTTGGCTGATATCAGAAGTTTATTTGGAGGCTGCCAGCATATTTTGAATTTCCAGATGACCATGAAATTAAAAATGGCTGTAAAATTTGCCAGTTTAGCATATTGCCAGTTCTGTTGCAGTTCTGATTAAAGTTCAGGTTGCGTTTATCTAGTTTTTGAAGACCAGGAACGTTCAGTGATCATAAGTTGTTCTTCAGGGGCTACCATATTGGATTCCAAGATGGCGGCTAAAGATTTTTTTAATTCAAAAATATGATCAAAATACAGATTTTCTAGCAGTTATGTCTCGTTTGGACCCGAACAGAAACCTCTATACCACATATAAAAAGTGACGCTACCGTGAAAATAGTCCACTGGCAGCCTGATGTCCCTTAGAGGAAAATGAAGAAACAACCGGCGCACACCACAAAAAAAGAGGTAGCGGTTTTTGCCTTGTTTAGATAAAGGAGTCAGGCGCTTTCCCTGTAAACACAAGACGGGGTCCGCTCTGTGATTTTATGAAAAGTGGCCCAAAATGGCATTTAGGGATTTAGGAGAGGGCCGCCGAAGTAGATGGAAAGAAAAAACCTGTTTTTATCTCCGAAGCCTTTCCGTATGCTTGCGTTAAACATCAGTGTGGGCACCAAGGTTTATCTGACCCCGTCCCGCGGCTAATGCCTGGTCATGGATAAACACGGGTGTGGCGTAACAGGCAAGTTCTGGTTCTTTGTGAGAAAACCCGACCGTGAGAGGATGGGACACACGCAAGACTTTGACCAATGAACAAGGCATATATTTTGGAACCACCGTCCCCCCAGGCGACTGCCACGAAAATTTGCCGTCTTCCTAGGAAGCTGAAAGAGGGACTGACCTTCTTAGGCAAATTCCTAAGACGCTAAGACATGGAGCACTAGCGGCAGGTCACACTCCGGAACGAGTGAAACAAAACCGGGTGACATGCCGAAAAATGTATTCAGCCGATTGTGAGATTTAAGATTCTATTAGAGACAACTGCAAGTCGGTTCTGAAACCTAGTTGGAGTGCCCCAATCGTGGAGGGTGAGTACCCCTGACTGTTTGGGCACCAAAACCCTCATGAAGATTTCTATTAGGAAATTCCCAATGTGCCCTATACACAACCCAGCCAGCGGATCGATCTCTCTGGAATCGAGAATCTCCGCCCTGCCTGAGCAACGAGCGCGTAAGTAGTCTGTCAGCAGAAGAAAGTCGCGTCTAAATGACAATTGGGGGATTGAGAGCGCGGATGGTATGACCTGGGACGAAAGGGTCAGTTTTTTTTGGGGGGGGTGGCCCGGGGGGATGCTTACCAGACCCGTCCTGAGAGAGAAAGACAAGGTCCCTGACTAGCAGCTCTAGAGCCGGGGGAACCCAGTAGTGGCCGCGTGGGCGCTACCCAGCAGAACCAGTCAGTTGTCGGACTGAGGAAACCTCGAAGACTCTTGGTAATCATCGAAACGGGGGGATCTGACTCCACGGAGTAGTACATCGGGTGATGATTCACGGCGCGGAGGAAATAGTCACATGGAGATGCTGTTAGCCTCTATGTAGACTCTAAAAATGGTAACCCGCAAACCCCTTATCTTTCGTTGACGCCTGCAATTTGTGCCCTTCAGGAGAGGGTGCCTAGAATGATCACCACCACCATACTGGGAGCTATCGAGCAATGTCACGTTGCCTGCACCACTCTTAGAGTCTCCTTGCAGAGATTGGGTGCTTCTTGTCCTCCTCTACTTATTGATGTATGTCATTACCGTCAGTTGTTCATGACCCAAGATTCCTTGTAGTTAGAGTGAGGCAAGTGCTTCAGTTGCAGAACGATAGCCACAGCTCGAGTTGACATGTTTGAGGGAAAGGTTGCATGGGAGGACCACAGAGTACTGTATGAACGGTCTCCTTGGAAGTGAGGGGCTCAGATAAAACCCGTTAAAGGTTTCAGGTTAAGTCGGCATCAATGGCCCCGATATTATTGTAGTTTAAAAAAGGTGGAGTAAAAGACCTCCCGAATTGCAATCAAGAGATATATCACGGCACGTTGGCCACAAGCAGTATTCTCCGCCGGAGTTGTCCAATGGTAGCGTCTCTTGGAACTTAAGGAAGATAAACCTTACCCCTCTTAATGTGTGTTGTAGACAGGCCGTGAACTCCTGTACAGTTCCTTGGGACCACGTGCAAAGGTGCTCGGTCACTGCCTGCCATGCCCCTGGAAATTCCATGAGATGACCAACCACCAACAGGTGGCACGGGGCTGGTCATGGGTATAGTCATAGGCGATCGGCTTGGCCGCCTTCGTGACCATCAAACACCTTGGATGGACCCCAACATTTGTCTTTACCCGACTCTTCTGTCATTTTACCACGGAGCTTTCCCGCCTATTTACCGCAGGTGCCACCTCTGGTTCTGAGCGGCCTGATAGCCCTGGTTAGAGGGGTTAGAGGCTGTCTGAGGCCCCATCGTGGATGGAGGGGGGTGCTTCTGCACTTCCTGCTTGCCCTGGCGCTTGCGGGCCTGGTCTGAGTGCCGAAGTGCACTTTAAGCGTCTTGCTCTGGAGATGGGATGGCCCGCCCATGACCTATGAAAGGTTTTCTCATCGTAGGCAGTGGAATTCTCTATAACTATCACTGAGAAAGAATTCTGAAATTTAGGGTTTGCGACACAGTTGAACGTTCTCGACATACACCGAATGGGCCAATTATGGCGGCCATTTTTTTTAAAAAAGTCAATGATGGAAACCATGGATGAATTATAAGACCACAAAAACGGGTCCGTGGTATCAAAAACATAGGATAGAACTGATCTGAAATCTAGGTGCCTGTAGAACTAGAAAAAGATGTATTATGCTAAAAAACGGTTATTAATTTTTTGGCGGCATTTTGGAATTCAATATAGCGGTCGCTAGGGGAGTCGTACGTAATATTTTTGGGTCTATTTTTTTCCGGAAAACCTCTGTGTAGATAGAAGTTCATGTACACAAATTCATGCTTCTTCAAAAATTGAACGATTCTGGGAGAAACGTATATCCCCTTAACTGCTTAAAATAATTATGCTTTCTGCGCATACAGGCTTGGTGTAAAATCAATAAATGAAGTATAATTGTATTGGAAAACACAGTGACATTGAAAAATCAAAAAACAAAAAAACTGGCAAATTATGGTTTGGGGTTTTACGTATTAAGGCGGGTTACGCAGCCATTTTTGCACGTTTTTGAGTGAGTTGTTAAATGAAAGAGCCAAGACCTAGGCAAATAAAATGTATATTTCGAAAACTTAAAAAAGGTTCGGACTTTTTGGAACACAAGAATCCTGATGAAAAAAAAATGCGAAGATACTTTTTGTGCCAGCAGTATTCGGGACGAAACTGCATACATTGAAGCAAGGCTGCAACAGGGCATTGGTTCGGACTAAAGGTTAAGCCTAAATATGATTTAAGCTAGGATCAAAGTTGGCCAGTACCATCATTTCAGATGCAGGTTTAATGTCAGACAAGATGTGTAAGTATTACCCATCTTAATGGCAAATGTTGCTATGGGTGTTATTATGCATGTGTAACTGTTACTTGCGATGACAATAATACAAACACTTTTATAATTTTTAACAAAATGGACATTATAATAATTGTAGTTCAATATTGTTTCCTCCTATGACAGAACCAATCTTTGAGATAGTTGCATCGATGGGATCATCAGGTATACTTCTGGCCCGCAACTCTGTTGAATCAAACGACTGGCGAACGAAGTGTGTGTCGGCCAACATTGCACTCTCAATGCAACCATTCGGAAGTGTAACTGCATAGAGAAAGAAAACCAGGACACCCATGGTTTGCATATGCACACATGCATTTTTATTGTAGACCAAAGGCCTATGGGCTGTTCTGGTTAATGCTTAGAATGGACACGAAACTCGCTTACTTTTGCTGATACCATTAACAAGTGAGTTGGGGACGCTCTGTTTCGAACTACCTCCGCAACAATGAAAATACTATACCCCCGCTATCATTTTAGAGCATATTGGAAAATCTGCAAACAACATTTGTGGCTAATCTTTGTGATGGAAAAGGGAGGTATCCATAATGTCTATTGAGTACTTGTGACATATAGTAATGTAGTCTTTTGTATTCTTTGTCAACAGATGAAACTTTCTAATGACTTGCTTCTTTACACCTGCAGAACAAAGTAAGTGTGCACTCTTACAAGAAAGTAAGGAAATGTTAAAGGCGAATCAGTGATTCACAAGGGTGCGAAGGCACGCCCAATTTTCAAACAATCATATTTTTTGCATTAATATATAATGCAAAATCAACATACAAATCACTATGTGAAAGTTCAAATTGATGTTCCTTCATAGAGAAAAGCCTGGTACACACGATATCCCAAAAAATACTGAACTCAACAAATATGATGTTAACTGCACCAAAATGAAATATCGGTCATTTCAAACTCTGGAATGAGCAGTTATGGACTCACTTCAATTTTCTTGGACAGATAATCTTTAAAGACACACCAAAATCTACTTTTAAATCTCTTGAGATAAGTCCTAGCAGTCAAAAAACACAAATGTCTTCTCATTTGATACATGAAGTAAAAGTTTGCTTTGTTAAAGTTTGTCACATGGGTTGGGTTAGCAGAACGGGTACCACCAATCCTTACCAACAAGCCTGGATACCCAAATTCCTAGCAATCAAAGGCTTCTGATGTCTTAACTCTTTGATACTCCTCAGTTAAGGAAAAACCTAAGCCATATAGAGGCAACACTCTCATTTCTCTTTTAAAACATTTAGAGTAAATCCTATCGAACCTGTACAATCAATGATGAGGCTATTCTGTTTTAATCCATATGGATGCAATCGGTTTGGTTGTAAGTCAGTCTCTCAGAACATGAATTAAAATGAACACATTTTTTAACTTTGAGTCTAGTAGAGAAAAACCCCCATCCGTTTGCAAAAACATCAACTTTGACATTCCTGATGTATGTAGTGACGGATACCTGGTACCATTTGAAATCAATGTTGATTATAAACTTTTTTTTCTGGTTGAAGGACTCCTGTGAGAGAGCTCCAGATTTCTTAACGAATGTTGTCAACAAATTTGGGTGTTTTTTATCCATCCAAAAAGGTGCACCCCCCCCAAAAAAAAAAAATTGGGCTGTATTTAGGTGCTCAAAATTTAAGATACTTTGAAAATGCTTACAGACCAACAACCATCTTTAGTTTTTTGGCCAGTTCCAACCATGCATGCTAGCTAGTTATTTTTAGGCCTCAGCACATGGATCTAGTAAACTGTTCAGTTGTTTTGCAACTTTGATGAAGTGCTTTCATTGTTTCAGTTGGAACACACGCGAATGGGGTGAGATGTGAGAGAGTGTACAAAAACTTTATGAGGTTATTACACAGAATATCAAAGTAAGTAGAGAGCCACATTAAGAATGGATCTGTGTGGATAGAATTTTTTACCAAAATTTGTGTGCAAATTCTTCACCATCAGTACTTTTAAATAGGCATAACCAAAATTCTTCTCCATGTATTTGCCATATTTCAAAAAAGTATATATTTAAAGTCACAGATTGGATCTTGTGTGCCAAGCTAGGAGTATGGACAAGCTGATACTTTACAAATTGTGTTTTAATGGATTACATCAAGATTAACACTGATGATTTATATCAGTGGAGGATGCATTGAATCACATGAAAGTGGAAGGACGGAGTAAGGCAACTGGCGCGAGTGTGAGGTGAATCCGGACACCCTCGTTTCAGGGGGACAAAACTGGATTTAATCTTTGGTTGTACTTACCTTACTAATTGCTATATGGTGTAGACCAGATTGCCATAAATCCAGTTTGGCATGCAAAATGTGTATAAAAGTATGGAAGCAAAAGAATAAAATGCAAGTGGCACAGGAGTAAAACTATGAAAGGGTCAGCGGGATTAGGAATGTGAAAGTCAGGCTGGTGAGACTTTTAGTGCAAGTGCACTTGACCAGCGTAAAAATATATGGGATGAAATAGATATCCCAATTTTGGAGGGGATTCGACAAATTGTGTGTCACAAATTAAAATTGGTCTCCATTTTCACAGGCATTTGGTCCCATTAAGCACGTGTAGGAGCAGCCCGGGAGGCTTGGAAATTTCGCTCTCCCTGGCTCAATTGCCTCGGTTACACCCTGATCTTTCCAAATATTTTAAGGATGGGTTTCAAATGGGCTCCAAGAAAAGTGATTATTACCAATTTGGACTTGGCCAGTCTGTTTTGTGATGTAACAATTCTTGACTTGCCTTTCAGTTGCAATGCCGCTATTCTACTCGATACAAGTATTTTGATCATTGAATTTATTTAGAAAAATTGTAAATTAGATTTCTTATTGAGGTCTGACATATTGGATGCCAACAAACTAGCCGGAACATTAATATACATTTTTCCTCATTATTCGGTTCAGAGGTTACTCGATGACAGGCCGCACTGTTTCAGCCGTCGTCAGGGGTGAGAGTGAGTCATTATTGAGTACTGAGACTCGAAGTGAAATCAATGTATGGCAGAGTGCTGTCCATAGGGCAACACACGCAGCAGCTGTAAAATTAGGGGTAGTTAGGAGAAATAGTTGATCTTCTTAAAGGTGCACACGAGAGATTTCAACATATCCGGGTGTCCCTTAAAAATCGAAAGTACTAAATTTTGCCTGATCGAGAAGGTTTCTTGGTACAAAATTGTGAAATTTTAATTCGTAGAGGAGCAAAATATGAAAATCAGCCTATGTTTTCCATTGAAATACAAAGCAAATCCAGAATCGCCTTTTTCTCTCTTCCTCAAGAATTCTGTAGCGAATACAAGGCAAACATCTATGAGACAATCTATATGAAAGTACTATATGACCAATATTTGGGTGCCTCAAAATCTCTCCGAGTCTCGTTGCACCTTTAATCAAACAGTTAAGCAATTAAACAGTTATGTTGCTATGGACATTAAGTAGCTGTTTAAAAATATGCTATATTCGAAATCCTCAAAATTCGCCAGACTTGAAATGGTTAATAGTGTTACGGTTTCTTTCGTTTTTGTGTTGCTGCATTAAGGGGGGGCATCTTACCCTCAAACCTTTGTGGCGCAAGAACTTCCGAGTTTTCTTAATTTCTGAATTCTCACTACTTTCCGCTCTATTTTACTTTTTATTTGGTGAAAACGGACATTCCGTTCCGATGCTACAGTTATCCAAGTAAAAAGGTGCATTGTACCACGCAAGTAAATAAATTTCTTATTTTTCTTATTGTTTTAAGAGCTATATTACTGTTTATCGTGTTTTCAAGCAGTGATATTAAGAAAATGCCAAAATAAATTAATTTTTGGCTAATGATGTTGATTATTCCCAATATTTTGTATTTATAATTTAGCATAATTAATGTAGATAATAAATTTTGACCATTTTCAAATCAAAACGTGCAATAATTTATAAATTAAATTTAATTAAGTGTTCTAGAACTTAATTGCCTTATATCTTTTTTTGCAATTTTCGGCACTTGAAAATTTGCCCCCAAAAATTTGGCACTTTGAATGGTGTATGACCCCAAAAGTGCCACAAAATGTAGGTTTTATAATGATCTGCAACCTAATGGGAGGGATTTTTACAAGGCGGCCTCAGGCGCTTGTTCGGTTTTTGATGCGTTCTTCTTTCTTTCTTACTATCAACTGCTTCTAGCTCAGTACATTGTTTGGAAGCTTATTGTGCTAGAACTTACACCAAATGACCCTGACTTGGACCAATTTATTGGTTAATGACATTGACACTGTCTGGACCTTTGACCTGGCCAACAGGCGTCAAAGATGTAATTTTTGTACAAAATGAATCTTCTTCTACAGCATTACGCCGATATAACCAAACTGGTTCAGAGGTACCACTGACCCTTGCTTCATTAGGGTGTTCAGGGATAAGGATGTTAACGGTCATTCAGGGGTCATTTCCGGTTTGAAGCCAAAAATTGTTGAAAATATCAAAAAATCGCTGTCCTTGCAAATTACGTAGCAGAGTGATGTCATTAAGCAAATGAGTGGTACAGCCAGGGTCTTCGGTTGTCCACAGTTTCAGGGATTCAAAGGTCATTAAGGGGTCACTGCAGGTCAAAACCCAAAAATATTCCAAAAATTTTCACAATTTTTTTTATCTAAACCCAACCATCGTACGGTGACCTAACTTGCAGATATGCATTAATGTTTACCTGATGTATGCAAGGTATTTTTATTTTGGAGGTCAAAGGTCATTTAAGGTCATTTTCGGTTTAAGGTCAAGAATTTTTAAGAATTTTTTTCCAGAACGAACCGTAGCAGAATTTTTTTTATTGGCATTGGAACAATGATTTTGTTTTGTACACGAGGTTTTTGTTATACCAGGATCAAAGGATTAAAAGGTCAAAAGGTCCATTATTTGGCCCCCAAAAATGCTAAAATTAAGACCAAATTGGATTTATCTCAGCGTATAGAGGACAGATAAAGCCAGTATTACTACAGTGAGTAACATTTTAGTAGAAGAGGTCTATATAGTCTCGACCCCAAAGGTCAAAGTTCAACCAGCGTTCAAAGGTCAAAATGTACCAAACAAGCTCCGATTGAACTGAAATTTGACGGGAATAATCCTCGGGATATCTTAAATACAGAAAAATTACAGTTGGCCCTATTCGTGACCAAGTGGGGGTCATGTTTTAGAGGTGCAAAAGGTCAACAGCATCAAATATGAAATTTTTTGTACAAATTATCTTCTTCTACAGCATACGCCGATATCAACCACAAACGTTCAGAGGAACCACGACCCATGCTTCATATAGGGGTGGTCAGGGATAAGGAGTCAAAAGGCATTAAGGGGGTCATTTCCGGTTGAGAGCCAAAAAATATTGTGAAAAAATATTCAAAAAATCGCTGTCCTCACAATTACGTAGCAGAGATGACGTCATTGAGAGCAACATGTATTGTTACGAAACCAGGGTCTTTCAGGTTTGTCCAAGTTTCAGATCAAAGGTCATTAAGGGGTCACTTCCGGTCAAAACCCAAAAATATATCCAAAATTTTCAAATTTTTTTTTATCTCAAAACCCAAAATAGTACAGTTGACCTAACTTGCAGATAGCATCATGTACCTGGTGTATGCAAGGTATTTTTATTTTGGGGTCAAAGGTCATTTAAGGTCATTTCCGTTTTAGGTCAATATTTTTTTTTTTAAAGAATTTTTATCTCCGGAACTAAGCTTAGTAGAATTTTTTATTTGACATTGAAACAATGCTTTGTGTTGTGTACACGAGTTTTTTTTTATTACCGGGACTCAAAGGTCATTAAGGGGGTCAAAAGGTCAATTTAAGGGAGGTCAAAAGGTCAATTTTGCAAAAATGTTTAACAATAAGACCAAATTGGATTTTTCTCAGCCTATAGAGGACAGATATAAAGCCTGTTATAACTACAGTGATGTAACATTTATAGTAGAAGAGGTCTATGATAGTCTCGACCCCAAATGTCAAAGTTCAAGGCCAAAGTTCAAAATTTACAAACAAGAACCGATTGAACTGAAATTTGACAGGATTAATCCTCGGATATCGTAAATACAGAACATAACAGGTTGGCCCCTATTCGTGAACAGGGTCCAGTTATAGAGGTGCCAAAGTAAACTCACTGAACCTCTGGATTTAGTTGAAACTCAATGATAAACGTTCCTAATAACCGTTGTTGGTTAACACGTAAAAATACATATTAATAAATTTGTGAAATAGTGGTCAGTTACAGGGTCAATGGTTCACTTTAAGGGCACCTTAAGGGGTCACCATTCCTTATTAGGCCATCTTGGTGTCATGTCTCAGGAATGGACTAGTTGATAATATGTTACTTTATGATTTATAAGCCTTCAAAAGTCAAATCCAGCAAGAAAATTGAATTTTAAAGAAAATCGGTTGCCATGGCAACACAGGATTTAAAATTGAAAAGTCTTGCCATTAGGTGGCACAACTTGACCCAGGGAACTTACCTGATAGAGACACACTGGGTAAAAAGACCCTATTAGTACTATTTTGGGGGGGCCAAAATGTGCAATTTGCTTTACCCAACATTCAACACATTTGACCTTTGACCCCCAGATCATGCATATGAGTATCGAATTTTACAAAATAAATATAATTTCTTGAAACCACCTGGTGGTCAATATGCTTTGTAATGATAAATAACAAGCCATACTTCCAACATTCAATACTTCTTTCTACCCTGCTTTCAAAATTAACACCTCAAAAATGAGGGTAGATGCCCCTTAAGGCAGGAAGACCCACAGGGATCACTTTGTCAACTTGATGGTCTGTGTGCTGTATGTTATTGTGTCTGTTGTTACCAAGGGGTTATCATTTGCCTGTAATATCCAATTACTTTGATGGATTTAAACCAAACTTCTGTCACAGGTGCAACTTTGGGCATCCCCCATTGTGATGGGTCAAAGTCCACATAAAAAGGTCAAAGGTCATGTGAGGGTCAAGTTGCAAAATAGGCTCTAAAAATTTAAAATTGACCTCATCTGAAAAGTTGCTTTGAAGTCCATTGGTACAAAACTTGGTTTATGGAGTTTAAAATGCAAACCCTCATTTCTTTTTGAGGTCAAAGTCACATATCAAGTTCAAAAGGTCATGTGAGGCTATCATTCACAAACGCGATGGCAGGCGACACAAGTGATATAGATTTTTGCACAATTATGTGTTTTTAAAAAAAAGCCAAATTGCCCCAATAAACTTTTTGTTGTTTTCTATTTGATTTTTAACTGCTTTGCAGATCAAAGCACACAGGCCAATTGATCAACTTTGACAGCATCAATTGGATAACAATGGTTTTGTTTTGTTTTGGAAATACTGTTCAGGGAGAATAATGGGAAAAATCTTTCCCCAAAGACTAGTGGTCATGGACCAGTGAAAACAAAAAAGTTGCACTTTGCCGGGAGAACTGACAACCTCAGTGTTAACAGTAGTGGTAACACAGAGGTCATTGTTCAACGCCCCAGGCCAAAGGCCACATAATTTTTAATTAGGATTGAGTGTACAAAACTCGTAAGTAACATTTTTGCCGAAATTGAGCATTTTATTATTATGAAAAGTAGGTCATTATGCATTATTTATGAAGATAAATTTCAAGTGACAGTCTCAATTTCTTATTAAGTTAATTAGGCTATTTAGGTGTAGATGGCCATGTGTCTTGAATTGGGGCTTGCTCTAGGGTGGAGCTGTTTCATATTTTAGAGAAATCTGAATGTTTGCAATGCATTAGAGTACTGAAATAAGTTGATTGAATAATTCAAGGAAGAACTCATTTTAAAGCCTATTTATTTAGCTTAAGTTGATACCCCCCCCCCCCCAAATATCTTGAATCAAACTTCAGTAATTAAAATCTGACTAATTAAGTTAACGAAGATGGAGGGTGGAGCAATTGGAACATGGAGATTGGGACACGGTACCCATTTAAAGTCTATGGGAGAATATGAAGCTTCGGCGCTATTTTGTTTTTCTTTATCTAACAATCATTTAATTATTGAATTATATATCCAATTAAAGCTAATTAACTGCCATTTAATTTGCGACCATAAATATTGTTGTGGGCTTCTAATTGATAGAAAATTATAATCAAAAATGGATTAATTGGCAAGTCGGGATTGAGTATACATGGGACACGATAAACCTACATATCGAAAACAATGTTTGTTCACCCCTATGTTTCTTCATACCATTCAACAGAATAACAACTTAAAACTAATGGATTACACTTAATTCAATGCCTAATTAACATCTAGACCTAACATTTTAATGGCTCATTAATTAATTAGCAGCGTGATGAGAGGAAATTGCAAATTTTTTATGTGAACTGAGTCCTTTACTCGGTAAAGACACTTTTGAATAGTTGTCCCCTGTTTTTAATTCTCTCAATCCAGATTAAATAGATTACCAAAATAATGTTCTTGATTAAATACTTAAATGTATTCTTAATTAACAGTGAAGAAACAAGAGTTGAGGAATGAGGACAAGCTGGCATATTCGAAAAGATGCAACATGTAAGCCCCTACGGTACTGCAAATTAGGTTAATTAATTTGAGGCGTTGAATTATCAGAAAAATAAATTCAATCATGAAATGTTTACTTTAAAGAGTGGTTAGTTATACTTGGTGTTTTTCTCTGTTAATCCATATGAACTTTGTTTGATGCTATAACATGTGAGCTCCCAATTTGAACAGCGACACTTAAATTCATACTTGTCTACAGTAAACAATTTTCACAAGGTTATAACCCGATTATATTTACATTTATTATGAATGGTGTATTGGATTTACCTTTGCAAATATATTTGATTGTGCTTCAGCAGAGCTACTTCAAGAAGTCTTGAAGCAGTCTTTAGTACTTTATCCATATGGCATATTTTTGAGTGCAATTCATTACCCGTTGCTCCCAAAATCATCAAAATATTCTACAAGGGTAATCCCTGTCAAACTAGTCTTTTTAGATGGGCAATACCTCTAGTTTACATAAATATGCTTATTTTTTGGATAGGTGCTTGGTTTTGATGCAAGGCTACTTGAAGATATAACCACTTTTTGTCAGATTTTTCATGAGTATTTTTGATCATTAACCCTTAAGGAAGACCATACACCTACTGCAATTTTGATAGCATATTTGAAAGATTGGACTTTTCCCTTCATAAAATGTTTATTTTCAGATGCTAATGCATGAATATAGTGTTTGGAAGTTATAAAGGTTTCAGCTCAAAAGAGCGTGATACTGAAATTTTGTCAGACGAAACGCAAACAGGGCCCACTTAGACGCATGTACAACTTGTTGCACTCAAATTGAACAAAGTATAGTCAAAAGAACTATATATAATCTCAGTTTTGTCATTTTCCCCATTACAGAACAAAACTTACGGATGCACATGGCACAAGAGGGTAGTTGGGTTGACGTTAGACTTAAACACAGGATTTACACTTTTTGATGGCCAAAATAAGGTATTTTTTTACTTTGCCGTCTTTGATAGTCCGTACCATAGTTAAACCCTCCAAGTCATAGGGCTCCAATCTATGGATTTCGATATATTTTACTTAAGGAGATCATCACGCTAACGCTTTGCTTATTGTTCTCGGCTGGTTTGATTGGAGCGCATGTTGCCAACAATAAAGCAGGGGGTGTGTATGGAATGTTAAAATTTTAGTGGATTATAGAGTGTGTCTCAACAAAATGTCACTGTATTCTCAAAAGTGGGATAAAAGTCAACGCAACGCTATCAGGCCATGATGCTCGATGAGCCTTATATTCAAAGTCCCTCATGCACATGGCTATACAATCACTAAAATCAAGACCTTCAATGCGTACCGTGGAATGACACTATTTTGCTATGTGCCAGCTGATCGTGATGTGGGACAGGTGGGACTTCCAATGGTTCGACTCTTCATGAAAGAACTGTGGTAAAATCTTTACATCGAAGTAAGGAGACCTACTTGTTATTTGTATTGAGTTAATCTGTGAAGTAGTTATTTCTTATTGGAATAAATAATCAACTGGCAGATGGTGCGTCGATTCAAAGGTCAATACAAACCTATTAGACAGGTTCGATACTCAAAAGTAAATTACTTTGTTTTGACAATCCAATCATGGGCCACGCTATAGCCATGACGTAGCAATGGCCACGAGATGGCTGAAAGGTCACTATGGCCGTGAGATATTGGCAACATGGATGACCCATCAGTTTCCCGATTTCATTATTCTAATTACTCATCTATTATGTAATATCATCAATTGAGAATCGTTTCAACGATAATTATCACACATGTAAACTAAAATTAGCGTGTTATGTCCCTTTAAAGCAATTTAAACATTTTGAAATGTTGAGGTAAATTCTGGTGAAAGGCACCCTTTCATGGATTTCCACATTGAACTAACATAGCTCAGTAAATGTCCTCCCTCCCTATAATTTTTTTTATAGTCTAAACTTTGATACCATGACAGTCTGTCATTTGGAGGTACCGATTCTCTCAACTCAAAGGTTCTTCAGATGATGGCCAAGCCAAAGTCAGACTTCAATTCCTCAACAACACCACAGGACAGGTGGAGTTACAGGTATGCACACACTCTAGACTACGGTGGTGTGCAAAGTATTTACCCAAGGTGTAGTCTGTGTCACAGACTGCAAAAGATATTATCTAAATTGGTACTGTGTGAGAGACATTATCAGTCGCCCAATAGAGAGTGTGTGTAAATGAAAATTAATCTCCAAGGGGTTTTATGGATATTTTTGCATCAGCGTGTCAGAAATGTTGTTCTCTTCCGAGAACATCCCCGAATTGGGTCTGAACCTATAGTAGAACCTTTTGAGAAAATTGAACATGCCTATGGGTGTTTTTTTTACACACAGTCTCTATGGGCTCTGACGAGCACCAACATTTTCCCACAGTGCTACATCACTAGGTTGGCTAATTTAAAGAGACATGAGGAGATTTCCAGGAAGAAGCGCCCCCCAATTTTTCTCGAACCCCAGTTTTTTTACAAATTTGGAATGCTTACCAATGTATTAGATTACACCTGAAGTGAATAAGCCGAATACGCCGTCTTTATGTAATATGATGATGATTTAGTAGTTTCTGTCGTGCACGACAGAAAGTCAAAGCACGGTTTCCTATGGGAACGATTACGATAGCAGGCAAGTTCAAAACAAGGTTTGCGGTTTTCTTTTGCACCTGTTTGTCCAATAAACCTTCGAAACGTTCTCGGTAGGTGGTCTACAACCGATCCAGTGAAATTTGAGAGAAATTTGTATCCTAAAAAATCTCCTCCTGTCACTTTAATATGCACGCTCATATTTCTCCACACCGCCGTAACTCTAGACCCTCATATGTTAATCCTTGGAAACAGCATGCATTCTGTATGATCCTATGTAGGGTATGTAAAGCTATCCCGTACCATGTGTAGAAAGTGATATTTTTTACTTCTGGGTGATTCCGTTTTCAGATTTTCTTGGGATATGCATTGCAATAGTTCAAATAATCGAAAAAAAAAACTAGAAACCATTGGAGTTATTTTCAAATGCCTGACAACCTCACTTCAATTCATCTTTCTTTCTTCTAGGAAATGGAATGTCCAAACCTAAAACGACTCCTTCATTGTATGCACGCATTACTAGCAGCCAAACTAGCCTCCGTCGATCCTTCATTTATGCGCAGTGCCTCCTTGCTACCAGGCGACTTAGGATGAAAGAACATCGTCAAGATTTCTACGGAGTCTATAGTCAGCCTGTTAAGCTACCACCATGTATTTTGCAATAATCAATATCCAGAATCAATCAAAGCTGTATTTGGTTGCTAAGTTCAGGGATCACAAGCACTATGGGTTACAATATACTCATCCACCAGGGACACAGTTCAGTACATTGCACTTATACATGCATTGACATGAACTGACCTTGTTATCTGGGTATCATATATCATACCCAAAAACCAGGGGGTGTATTTTCTAAATACATTAGTGAATGAAATCTACTGAACTGTGCCAAGGGAATTGAGATTTTACTAGCTCATAGTAAAGATGAATGTGTGCTTGGGAGGCTGGGTTGTATTTTTGATAAAATTGTCACTTTGTTTTTGGAGAGTAATAGTTAGTGGTGGGTGGTGGGGCCTTATATTTGTATCCTCAAATTTCAAACCACAAACCAATTTACATTGCAATTGTAGCAAAAAAAAAAAGATATTTATGAACATCTATTTTGATGTTGTATTCTTTTATGATTAAACTAATTATTTATTTGACCTATTCCAAATATATATATCAGGAAGTTAGAACTTCCATCAAAGCAGGAAGCCAGATGTAGTCAAAATAAATATCAATGAATTCTAAGTTACATCAAATTTAAGTAAATATGTCATGTACACGGTGAATCAGAAATGAGTTGAATGAGTTTATTTATAAACATTATTAATGATACTTTGATGTGCTGAGAAAAAGTGTAAAATGTTACAAAGGGCATCAACTGTTAACTTGGATTTAAAACTATGCTGTACCACAAATTTACAATTTATTTGGAAACAACTTTCAATTTCAACAGCTCATGAGTAGTTTGGCATGCTTCAAATGTTTTCAGGTAATGTACCCCATCAATCAATTTGGGGTGACCAGGTGAGGCTCTGACAGCCTTACTTTGAGCATTAAACATTGTTATTGAGGAAGAGGGGTTGCTTTTTCTCTCAATTGGATAAACACGGGACAAATAATTTTTCATGTATTGTAGGTTTGATGTTGTTATGGAGTGAATAATAGATAAACTGACAATTTTCTTTCTGATACACCTTGTACTATACAGTTATAACAAGTTATAATAACATATTTAAAAAAAACTGAAAAAGAGGATATAAAATGTATGAAAAACAACATCCAAACAAAACAAATAAAGTTCTATATTCATAATATGGTGAAAATTAATGCTTAAAAAGAAAGGTTGTCTCAGCTTCCTTTTGCAATGGGTAAAAAAATCACAAAATTAAAAAACTAAAAAATTAAAAAAAAATTTTACTTTTTTAAATGTAAAAAAAACACAAAAATTTGGGCGCAAAGCAGAGGAAAGATAAAAGTTGTCTAAAAATGAAGTCAAAAGAAATTCCATGTAGCGCGTACCTTTTTCTGACTAAAAAAAGTGCCTAGCGCTTAGGGTTTTGAAGCACAAAAGTTGAGACAACTCTTTTTTTCAGTTAATTTAAAAAACTCATCTAAATGAAATTTTTAACCTAAAAAATTAAAAATAGAAATTAAATTTGAAACTATAATTTGCTTATCTTATCAGGTATTTTAAACAAATGTTTTAAAATAAAATAACAAAATACAAGTAATACAATTAACATTTCAATTGTACTCTAACTTTAACCAAATGAATTGCTTAACACATGACCTTCTTCTCTTTTTGCTCGTTTTTCGTAATTACATGACATGTAATTCAAATCACTGCCAGGTGTCCATAAAATATCAAAGTTTGGACAAAGTTAATGGAAAAGTACTTGCACCCATTATTTTCCTGTTCATTTTCAAATGGAACCAGATTTTTTTGTTGCAATGAGGTTGTACCTCAAGCGTAGATAATTTGTATGTAACATTGGAGGTACCCAGAAGTGCAAAGTGAACTGTTACCTTTACCAAGAAAACCCACACAGGGCCTACAAGAAGTTTGAGAAACCGATTGTTAGATAATAGTAAAAGGTTTATGCACTTGTATCATTTAAACAAATGTTTTCAATACTACAAAAGAACACAGAAAAATATTTCACAAGCATAAAATGTGACTAAGGGCACTTCTTCTAATAAACTACTGATTTGCTTACAAAAGTAAGACTTAGTCAGTAGACTGACAACTCCATTACAGAAAGACTTTCTCAGAGACATTTTCCAAACTGCTACATATTTCAGTCAAAATTCAGAATTTATGCTTTAGTCAATTAAAAATGAGGAGAGAGAGGAGAGAACTTGATTTTTCTAAAAACCCTATTTGTTTCCATTGGTTGATATTAAACTAAAATGTTTAAAAAATGTTGTCCTGAACATAATTACCTAAATCAATGTTTGTTTGGCCAAAATAAGTTTAACAGTGTGTTATTTTTGGCCTAACCCCTTCATATGTAACACTTGGTGGAATATTTTGTTCTGTCTTTGAGGGAAATCAGATACGCTACATATCTTCATCATCACTGTGACCATATTGATAATGGTGTCAAAAAAGTATTGAAAGAGATCTATTTTGTGTACTAGTAATCATATCATTATTACTGTAAGTAAGATTTAAATTAAGTACCATATTCATATATTGCAGCTGGGAAATCAATCTCCCCATATAATTGGATTTATTTTGCCAAATGAGATTAATTTGTATCACCAAAGCATTGTGTAGTTTGACATGAAATTGAATTATGTCACCTAAGCATGGTGTTGATTTGACATGAGATTGAATTATATCACCAAGATTGTGTTGATTTGACATGAAGATTGAATTAATATCACCAAATTATTGTGTTGATTTGACACAGATTGGATCAATCTCAAAAGTATTGTTTTTGATTTGACACAAAGTGGCTCATATCGCCAAATTATTGTGTTGATTGATCACAAGAGATTGGATATATCTGCCAAAGTATAAATTGGTTGGAGTTCAACACAGATTGGATCATATCGCCCCCAAAAGTATTGTGTTGATTTGACACGAATTGAATTCTATCACCAAGTATTGTGTTTGGATTTGACACTAGATTGAATTATATCACCAAAGTATTGTGTTGATTTGACAGTGAGATTGGGGCATTATATCACCAAAGTATTTTTGTGTTGGTTTGACATGAGATTGAAGTATATCACCATGATCACAAAAAGAAGTATTTTGTTGATGTGACATGATCGATTGCATTATATTACCAAATTATGTGTGATTTGACCCAGAGATGGAATTTCTTCTACCCAAGTATTGTGTGAGTGGACATGAGATTGGATTATATCACCAAAAGCATTGTGGGATTGACACAAGATTGGATTATATCACCAAAGCATAGCATTGTGTTGATTTTTTTCAAACATGAGATTGGATTATATCGCCAAAGTATTGTGTTGATTTGATTTGACATGAGATTGGAATTATAACATAAGCATTGGTTGATTTGACATGAGATGATTTTTATCACCACTATTGTGTTGACTGACATGAGATTGGATCTATCACAAAAGTATTGTGTTGATTTGACATGAGATTGGATTATATATCAACAAAGTATTGGTGATTTAACATGAGTGGGATTATATCCCAAAGTAGTGTAGATTTGACACAAGATTGGATGATATTCACCAAAGATGGTGTTGATTTACATGAGATTGGATTATATCTCCAAAGCATGTGTTGATTACATGAGATTGAATTATACCCCAAGCATTGTGTTGATTTGACATGAGATGGATTATATCACCCACAACTATTGTGTTGACTGGACATTGAAGATTGGATTATATCACCAAAGTATTGTGTTGACTTGACCATGAGATTGGATTATATCACCAAAGTATGGTTGATTTGACATGAGATTGATTTTATCACCAAAGTATTGGGTTGATTTGACACGAGATTGGATTATATCACAAACACATTGTGTGAAGGATGGACATTTGGCAGCTGAAGCTGAAGGGTATTAAATATATTTTACAATGCAGCCTTAGAAATGCTGAAAAATTTTCTCACGTGAATACTATAGTAGAGTCAACCCATCGTGTCACCTCTAGTTACTTTTCCGAAGGTATAGCTTTGAATGATGGGATGTGCAGTGGATGGAAATTAAATTCCACGCTAAATATTGAAGCATGTAGCGGATAGCGGAAGAATGTGAAGCAGAGAAAACTCAATTTGTGACTAAACGAAATCATTCAAGTCAACGTAAACGAATACATATTACTAATCTATTTGCTTTCAAAAAAACGGTTTTCAATAGCGATGTTGCGGCGGCTCCCGTCGTACGGTACTCATACAATGGCTTCTTTCAGTTAGCTGCTGCGCCTCCAAAGAAGCCTATTGTATGAGTTCCGTACGACGGGAGCCACAACATGGCTAATAGCGATGTTGCGACTCCCGACGCACGGTACTCATACAATAGGCTTTTTTTTGAGGCGCCAGCGACGAACTTGAAAAGAAGCTATTGTATGAGTACCGTACGACGGGAGCCGGCAATATCGCTTAGTGTAACAGGTGAGTTGAATGCTACTGATTTGCGCGGCCGTACTTTGGATATGGAGGATTCGGAGGGAGGAAAACCAAAAGTCTGGCATTCTCTGTGTAAATTTGAAAGGCCAGATTATTTTAGTTCGTCCATGAAACAGGTGATCGGGCCAAGATATTCTGCTTCCTCTCCCAACTAATCCACACATGTCCAAAACTTTTCCTCGGTGAAACGATGGGTTGAATCTACTATAGTATTAGCAACAGACAATGGAATCAAACCATTCAAAACACAATGGATATGAAGCGATTGATATACGAACAGTTTTGTATTATGATGGAATGGTTTGAGTATTTGGGTCTACATTGTTACTCATTTTGCAAATTGGAAATTCCTGAACTCTCTTTTTAGTTACCAGTTGTTCCCATTACCATTTCTGAACTCTCTTTATTACCATTTGGATACCCATTTACACATTTAGGACGACTCAATTTAACACTAACAAGTGAAATGCATGACAGGTCTGTATGTACAGGTGGTGTGTTCATACACCTAAAGCAAAACATCTGAAAAAGTCCACTTTGTTTTTATGCCTGTTAGATTGTTTTTAATGATTTTTGGTAAACTTCTTATTACCAAAATTTAAAAATGCGCTTTAAGGTTAAATGTTGATTTTGATGAGACAAAAACTCTTAAATCTTCAGAAATGCCCTATGTCATACTAATACCACAAGCAAGTCACTGTTCCATGATCCAAAAAATTTTATAGGGTGTACGAGCTGGATGCATGGATTTTGAAGGGACAGGATATGCAAAAATATATCGGTGCACCTTTGAAAACATTGTTATAGTGTCAGGAAACTACACAAACAAGCACATACCAAATTCTTTGCTGAAATGAAATTAATAAAAACATTTGTTCTTGAGTTTGGAAGAATAACTCTCTTATAACATGAAGTACCAAAGCAACCCTGGCATACAATGTTACCAGAACAAGAAGAAATCTATATAAAGGTATAAAACTGGATTCCTGATGGCCCACCGTTCTAAAGCTTAACACTAGCACTAGGCCCGCCCCCTATTCATGAAGAGACCTCAGGGCCATTCTAACCCTACGTGTATATACAACTCATTGGTTAGATGTCCTACTTAAGACCTTTTCTTTTACCAGGTACACAGTGCTTTGGACAAAATTGGTCCACCTCAAACATTGGACATAGTATGCCACAGTAGATTTACGACTGATTTTCGGGAAAACAGACCTCAGATTTACCTTATTCTTAAACCTAGCCAACCAGCTATCAAAATTTTTTTTATTTGAATAAAGGGGTTAATGTTTCGCTTCCAAAATATTACACAATTGGTGATATTAAACAAACAAATAGTGTAATAGGTATCATATGTAAAATATATATTATATAATAGTGGATACGTTTTTAAAGAAAAGAAAGGGGTGACCAAATAAAATGATTGTTGTAGTGAATAGTGATATTTTTTTTTTTTTTTTTTTTTAAATAACCTTTTCCTTTCATATTAAGCAAAAACAGTTTGTTTCAGTGGTTTGGCCAATGGCCGGTCATCTGACAAATGTTTAAAAAAACATCTATTTTTTTCGTGTCCAAAAACCTTGAGGATCTACGAAACAAATTGGGGGTGGTCTGAACGAGTCAAGTAAGAACCAGAAATCCGGCCAGAAAATCCAGCAAGAAGTGGAAGTAAGCGGGAGTAAAACTGGTTAAGGGATGGGAAATGGACAATTTTGCATTATCATCATAGTTTTTAAACATTTGGGACATGTATACAATTGTTTGTATTATTTGGTTGCTTGTTTTGATTATGTGTTCATATTTTACAAAAATAAAAATGTTTACAAGCTCAAAGCACGTTCATTGCACTTGGATGTTTTAAATATTTTGTCCTCCCCAAAAAACAAGTGACATGATGAACAAAAGATGAGGTAGATATAGCACAGTATTGCATTCATAGTTATGATATTGTAATATTCCCTATTACACAGTTGACAAGACTTTTGTTTATATGAAGGAACAAATCGCACTTTTGAGTTTGGATTCTCAGTGTTGATTATTAAAAACCAAGTTTTCACTGATTCTCAGTGTTGATTAAAGAAATAAGGGGTACGATGTAAGTTTATACAAGATAATGTGGTTCCCCGGAACCGAGGCAATAAAAACATGAATATGGCGAGCGAAGCCGGAGCGAGAGGAGGGAGACCCATTATTTACATGTTTTTACTGCCGAGGATAACATATTCGGCATAAGCCATAGACACGAACCTTTTGTTTCTATTCTAATACAGAAAAAACGTTAATAATACAGCCTCAAAGCACCATTAACGCACTTGGATTGTTTTAAATATTTTTTCCTCAAAAACAAAAATGACATGATTGACATAAGATTGATTGTAGACATAGCACAGTATTGCATTCATATTTTGTGTGTATTGAGAAGATGCCTAACAACAGTTACGGGCCCTTTTTGTTTAGAAAAGCAAAAATCAGCAATTTTGAAGTTGGGATTATCATGTTGATTTTAAAACTTTCCAAACCAAGTTATTGATTCCATTTTCTATGTAATGACTATTCCAATTTAAAATCCCCTCGTGGAAACCTAACCTAAATATTCCCCCAAAAGAGGGTGGTATTTCAAAGGTAAATTTACCCATTGATAATCCACTTGTATTCCATACTGTCTATGCATGGAAGAAAGAGGATCAAGAAGAAGCACGGTCGGCCTTCCACCATACGATGTTAATCTGTTATCCATTTCACTCGCCACAAAGGAAGGGATCAACAGCGACGTTTGATCTTAATCCCTCTGCCGCAATCGATGATGAGAGAGCAATCATTACTGGAGAATTTTTTGAAAAACTCTATTCCCCAAAATCCGTGTGGAAACCTTTACCTAAATCTTCCATATGCCTCAGTACCGTGAGGTGCACGGCAAAGCAAACATGGAAATTTGTCACTCATTTTTTGTGTATATTTTTTCAACTGAAAGTTAGAGGCAGTCAAGGCATTCAAAACCAAATAATCATTGTTTAGGAAAACGTATTTCAACCATAACAAACGGCCAAAAACCAGTGACAAACTTATGGTAAGTTCTTGATGTTTTGTCCCTTAAGAAACTACTGTTTTATCATAGCGATCTTTCCTAACCCTCAGTGATTATAATTAAGAAGGTACAGTTTCTAAAAAGAGCAGGGGGTGCCTTTGAAGATCAACTGCCAGTAAGCCACTTTCATTGTTTAGAAACAATAGAGGTTCTAACTGGAAAGAAGCGGGGGTGGAATTGGACTCCAATGAAGCACTGTTTTGAGTTTAAAAACTTGCCCTTAGTAATTAAAACAGAAATGTTTACAGTGTATGAGCAACATCCTTCAAAATCAACTGGCAGTTGAAAAAAACTATCTTTTAATAATCCTATTCCTACTTGAGAATAGCAACAGCAGTCAAAATAATGGTGACTAACAGAAGGGGACCACTCTGGATCGTGTCGAACAAAGGTGAACCACTTCCGAGTCACTGTTGTTCAGTGCTCATGAGCCTGATCTCACCAGTAATATGCTCTAAATGTGGCCAATAAGAGGTAGGGTAGGACTAATCTTGTCAGGTCAGGGGACTGTTAGTCGTACCTGCCGCCATTGTTTCAGGTTTCCAGCATAGTGATTAAAGCAAAATGACCCAGACTCTGGAGGAGGAAATATGAAAGGAAAAGGACAGTATTTATAATCATTATTAATAACATTAAATTTTGAGTGTGCATAACTTCGGCACCACCATTAAGTCATTTACTTATTTGCCAATGGATCGTTACTCTTATGAGGTTAAATGTAAGTCATGGAATATACTGCTACAAAAATATCCATTGTATGGTTAATGTGCAAAATGTGTTGTGAAGTCTAACACAGTATACCTGTGAAGAGTTAGGAGTACTGTTTAAAAAACACCAGTGTTATCTGTCATTGAAATAAGGGGTTCTGTAATTGATAATAATCAGAGTTGGTGCTGGAATGTCAAAATGCTGTCCATCCACTATAAAAAAGTAGCAACACATGAAAATGGGACCTTTTAAACTTCGTGAACTAAACAGCTAATAACTATCGCTATATTAATATTAGAGGGACTTGTTCCAGCAGTCATTCAAATAGAAATCAGGGATCTTCACTTATCTTTAAATTTACCAAAATTCCTTTTTTGTGACAATTAAATAGAGCTTTTTAGCTTTGCATTATCAGGTATTAATTGCTAGCAAATTACAAATTTAGTTACTGTGCAAACATCTCAAACGAATTTAATAATTTGAGGCACACACTTCAAAAATGTAACTTTTGCTTTTATAGTAATATGTTCTGAGCAATTGTGCAATACGAACAGTGTAGATAGAAGCACTTGTATGATACGCCAGTATTGTGAATATTTTATCCTAAATGTTTCATCACCAAAGGTATAGAACCGATGAGATGAAAGAAGAGAAGCTGAAGTGTTCTAGCGACTGTATTAAAATTGTAAAAGGTGAAAAAGGAAGTGAAGGTTCCAGCCAGTGAATTATTATAATAGAATAATTTTATAATATGAGCGTGTTTGTTTTGCAGATCATTTTACCGGTTAATGTAATCCAGTAAATCAAAAGGACAAAAATGAAGAATCCATCATCTAAGATTTTAATACATTGAAAGTTGTCCGTAGGACTGTAGACATTATTGAAATCAAGTGAATTGATAATTGCCAAAGATGGACAAAACGTTAGTAAGGTTTTGCTATAATGGTTCTAGACTACTAGCAAGAACACAGCGTGTGGACATTGTTAGGGGACTGATTAGCACTTTAGGCTAATTTAAACATTATACCCTGCACCCCCCACTTTTATCATGTGCTTTATTCTGTTTATGCTTTATCATGTGCTTTATTCTGTTAATGGAATATAAGCACATGATTACAGAGTAGGGTGTAAGGTATAATATAATATTGCCAATTATATATGTTGGGCATTATATTCACAATAAAGTGTACTATTCTTTAACGCAAAATGCAGATGGATCTAGTGTACAGTTGGATTGTGTGCTATGGATCTCAGTGTTGTAAAACATTTTAATTTCACTGCAAAATATGTTGGAACTGGGTATAGTAATAAGTTAAAAATGCAATTGTTGTAGTATTGGTACAAAATTTGGTCAATACTCATAGAAGTTGATTTCATGGAAAAATAATTTATACGGGTTGAAGCACGGGGTGTTGAAGCATCGAGTGATCCCACATGAAAGATATCAAATATGAGATGTTTCTATTCGTGATTTACAGTCATGATTTTAATATTGGGTTAATTTGTCTGAATAGGTGCATCCAAATGATTCTAATATTTTGTTTAAAATTTTCTGATTATTTCTGTTGTCCATCCATAATCTAATGACCAATGTATGGAATTCTACTAGACTATTGTTGAACGAAAGTCATTTGATGCTTTTTAACATCCATTTCCTGTTACATTTATAATACTCTGGGCAAGTTGATGGATGTTACCAGAGGAGTATTAGTATGAATTACAACATTGGAATAACCCAATGATGTGAACTACTTAGAAATTCAATCCCCTCTGTTGAAGAGTCTAATTAAGTCTTCTATGAGGGGGTATTATTAAATTTTAAATGAAACAGACCATTGAGAAATTCAGTTATATCGATTCGCGCCTGATATAGGAGCTGGAGGAAACGTTTTGGGTCATATCCATTGGTGAAATAGGGAATGTGAAATAGGGAAACGAAGAATTTTAATATACGGAAGTCGCTTCGGCTCTGCCAACAATAGAAAGTGACTTGAATGGAAAAGGGCCAAGTAAACGAACTAATATTTGGTTTTTACTTACTGGTTTTTAATTCAAACTTTATATGGTTTGTACAGAATTTATTAAGATATTCTTTAACATTTCACTGTATCCTCGGGAGCCATAAGTTTTTGAAAACACAGTGTAAGGCCTAATGAGCCACGATACACGGTATGTTTCTACTCTATGGGGGCATGTTTCCTTAATGTAGACTGACAAAGAATTCCTCGAATTCTTTAAACAAAAGAAGTTTAATTGAGGTGACTTTTTATGTGTGGGTTAGGCCAAGGTTTTCTTTTCCAAAATTTATCCAACGTGCTTTCACTATTAAGATAAGAAGTACGCTTAACCATCTATGAGTGGGTATTGACTGTTGTATTGGTCGTATTAGTTTAGGCAACGTATGAAAATAATGATAAGGCCCCTCTCCCCTGCGTGGATGGCGCAAAACCATGTTACCACATTCAGGATTCAATAGCGCACCTGTCTTTGCATGTAGTATTAACATTTTAACGACCGTAATTTTACCAGTGACCTCTATGTTAGTGACCACTGTACATCGTATTGACCGTGGAGCACACATTATTAAGAACACACGCGGGGACTAAGAGTGCTTCAAAGTTAATTGCAAGATCGGCCCCTCAACAACCCGCTACTCATCCCGTACAATTAAAATATTTTTTAAAAAATAAAAGTCAGGTTCGTTCCCCTCTTATATCAGCGCGAATCGAGTTATAATACACACGTCCCGCTGTGAAATGGGTTTAAGCTAATGTTTTTAGACCAGTTAACATCCGTCACAACTCACTCTACGGCAGTTGAACAACTATCTTCTGAATACTCCCTCATTATTCCTACTTGAGAATAGCACATTGGCATTCAATAATAGGGTGACCTCACAGAATGTGGAACCACTCTGGCATCGTTTCCCGCACAAAGGTGAAAACCACTTTTGGCCGATCTCCTTGTTGTTCATGTGCTTTGTTTTGTCATGACCTGACTCACCAGTAATAATGGCTCTAAATTGAGCAATAGAGGTAGTTGGACCTAATCTTTGTCAGGTCAGGACTGTTAGTCTTACCTGCGCAATATGGTTTCAGGCGATTTCCAATCCAGCCACTAGTAAAAGCAAATGACCCTGACTTTCTGGAGGAATATGAAAGACAGTACATATCAGAAATCAATCATATTAATTAACATTTAACATTTTTGAGTGTGCATCATTCGGTCACCACCATAAGTCATTACTTTATTTACCTGCCATGATTCGTAATCTTAGGAGGTAAAATTACGTCATGGAATACGCTACAAAAATAATCCATTGTCCCTTGTTCGGTTAATGTGCAAATATGTGTTTTTTAATGTCTCACAAAGTTATACCTGTGAAGAGTACTCAAGTTCTAAAAAAGTGTATCTGTCATTGAATAAAGGGTCTGTAATGATAATAATCAGCAGTGGTGCTGGGAAGTCAACTGCTGTCCATCCACTATAAATAGTAGCACATCAATGAACATGACCTTTTAAAACCTTCGGTGAACTGAAACGCTAATAACTAATCGCTATTCAATATTAGAGGGACGTTACTGTTCCAGCAGTCCACTCAAATAGGGAATCAAGGGATCTTCAAATTATCCTTCTAATAACAACATATGTTCCCTTTTTTGTGACAATTAATGATAGGAGAATTTTTTAGCTTTGCCAATTCCACAGGTATCCATTTTGCTAGCCAATTACAACGTTACTGTGTGCAAACATCTAAATAATTTAGTGATAATTTGTCGGCCACACTTCAAAAATGTACTTTTGCTTTTAGTAGTAATATGTTTCTGTAGCCATACAATATGAACAGTGTGAGAAGCACGTATGAACGCCAGTAATTTGAATATACTTTTACATCCCTAAAATGTTTCAATCACAAAAGTATAGAACCGAGCGTGAAAGAAGAGAAGCTGAAAGTTTTTCTAGACTGTATTAAAATGTACTGAAAAAAGGAATGAGGTTCCAGCCAGTGAATTATTATAATATAGATATTTTTTTATAAAATATGAGGCCCCCCCGCGGTTTTGAGATCATTTTCATACCGGTAATACAGTAATCAAAAGACAAAAAAATGAATCACATCCATCATTTCTAAGATTTTAATATACTTCTGAAAGTTTGAATGTCCTGTAGCACTGTAGACATTATTGAACTCAGTTAATTGATAATTGCCAAGATGGGGACAAAACGTATAAAGGTTCTTGCTATCAATGGGTTATAGCCTACTACAAGAACACAAGTGTGACATTTGTTATGACTAAGCAGCTTTAAGGCATAATACGATTATACCCTGCACCCACTTTCTGATCATGTGCTTTAATTCTGTTAGCTTATCATGCTTGCTTTATTTCTTTTTTTAATGGAAAAAGCACTGAGACAGAGTAGGTGTTAAGGGTATTATAACTTAATGCCTAATATATGGTACTTGCCATTATTATTCACATAAAAGTGGTACTATTCTTTAACGCACCTCATGCAGAGGCGATCTAGTGTACCAGTTGGATTGTGGTGTCTGGAAATCCTTCAGTGTTGAAACCATTGTAAATTTCACTGCAAAATAGTTTGGGAAATGCGGTAAAAACTGCATTGTGTTTTTGTAGATTGTCAACAACATTTGGTCAATTACTCAAATAGACGTTGATTCACTGTGAAATAATTTATACGGGGTTGAAGCCCGTGTTGAAGCATCGAGTGGATCCACCTGAAAGAATCACATATAGATGGTTTCCTCTTCTGATTTTACAGTCTAAAAGTGATTTTAATATTGGTTTAATTTGTTTGACATAGATGCTATCAAATAGATTCTAATATTTTGTAAATTTTGTGCTGATATTTCTGGTTTAACATCCATTAATCTAATGACCAATGTTATGGATCTACTGCTCTTGTTTGAACGAAGTCCAGGGAGCTGTTAAACATCCATTTAATTAATAGTCAGTTTTTATCAATATTGGTGCAAGTTGATGATGTTCACAAGGGGGATGAATTACAAATGGAATAACCAATGAATGAACTACAATTAGAAATTCACATCCCCTCCTGTTGAAAGAGTCCTAATTAAGGCTTCTATGAGGGGGTAATAAATTTAAATGAAACAGCCCATTGGATAAACTTCAGTTTTATACTCGATTCGCTCTGATATAGGAGCTGGGAAAAAGTTTTGGGTCATATCCATTTAGTGAAATAGGGAAGAAGAATTTTAATAATTCTATCCATAACGTCGCTCTTCGCTGCCCTAACAATAGAAAGTGACTTGAATGGAAAAGGGCCAAGTAAAAACTAAATTTGGTTACTGTACTTTTCTTATTAATTCCAACTTTATATGGTTTGTACAGATTTATTAAGATGCTTCACATATTTCACTGATCTCCTCGTTGGAGGCCATACGTTGAAAACAATTTGTAAAGCCTAACTGAGCACGATCTACGTCAATGTTTATACTCTATGGTGCATTTGTTCCTAAATGTAGACTGTGACCAAGAACTTCCTCGATTCCTTTTAACAAAGAAGTTTAATTGAGGTGACTTTTTATGTGTGGGTTAGGCCAAGGTTTTCTTTTCCAAAATTTATCCAACGTG
Source organism: Ophioderma brevispina (assembly GCA_023653785.1). Lineage (NCBI taxonomy): Eukaryota > Metazoa > Echinodermata > Ophiuroidea > Amphilepidida > Ophiodermatidae > Ophioderma > Ophioderma brevispina. The sequence goes on from JAMKCH010004157.1 coordinate 46,164, forward strand.
CTTTCACTATTAAGATAAGAAGTACGCTTAACCATCTATGAGTGGGTATTGACTGTTGTATTGGTCGTATTAGTTTAGGCAACGTATGAAAATAATGATAAGGCCCCTCTCCCCTGCGTGGATGGCGCAAAACCATGTTACCACATTCAGGATTCAATAGCGCACCTGTCTTTGCATGTAGTATTAACATTTTAACGACCGTAATTTTACCAGTGACCTCTATGTTAGTGACCACTGTACATCGTATTGACCGTGGAGCACACATTATTAAGAACACACGCGGGGACTAAGAGTGCTTCAAAGTTAATTGCAAGATCGGCCCCTCAACAACCCGCTACTCATCCCGTACAATTAAAATATTTTTTAAAAAATAAAAGTCAGGTTCGTTCCCCTCTTATATCAGCGCGAATCGAGTTATAATACACACGTCCCGCTGTGAAATGGGTTTAAGCTAATGTTTTTAGACCAGTTAACATCCTAGTCACTTTCTTTTGTTGACTGCCAATCCATTCCTGCCAATCGTTATTGCCCATATTATTTAAACTCTAACAGATACATGCCCACGTGTGAACAGTCAGGCGACCTCCAGCTTCAAGAACCAGGCCCTAACATGTTACAAACATTGCTGTTACACTGGGTCTATACACAACATTGTAACTATGGTATAATTTTATGATATGCCAAATAAAGAAGCAAAATTAAACAGAGACTGCACATTGGAAATAAATAAATTTAGAATCTTAAATGTTGATATAATGTATTCCTGTTCACTTTTATTGTCCGTACTGGCTCTACTCTTACACATTTCCTTCCATTTGATGCGAAGACCCACACTGGAAAGAATGAAGTTCTATTTTTCAGTGATTCACATGGATTCCTGTTCATTACTGTATTGTACCTACTGTACATAGGTTGGATGCACAAAGATATAAGTACAATACTGAAGTAGAAAAGGTTAGTTACGTAAATACTCTAATTTGCTTGGTCATTTCTTTTCTGGTGTGACCCTGTCTTCGATGTTTTGTTATTCAGATGGAAAAAAATAGATGCAAACAAGTTACATTTTAAAAATAAGTGACTTTTTAAAATAAAGGACTTTTATTAGTGGGTCTTATTAATCCCTTTGAACCATTTTTGCGTCAAAATATGTACCTTCTCGTGCGGAATTGTGCTACCTTATTAGAGCGTGGTGTGTCTAATGGTTAGCTTTGTCCTTTGGACTCAAGGGTCCGCGGTTAAATCCGGTGGGGACCACTGGCTGGATTTATTCAAGGTAGTCAATTCTGTGAGTTATTTTGTCATTAGTGGATATTGTTAAAACAGAATTACCACTCTCCTTCATGGTTCATTTGGGGGGGGGGGGGGGGAATCTGGGCAAAAGGAACCATGAAAGCATCTGGTCCTCAATTCCCATATCCGGTTGTGTATTTGTGTTGATTAGTTTGTTTGGATATTTGAAATGCCTGCTGATTAACTGCTGCCTTGAAGTTGCATTTGTTCTTTTGGAGTAGTTTGTTGTATGTCTCTAATTTAAGCCCTACGTGCTACGAATCCGAGATTTAAATAAAGCCAGTTATTATTATTATTAAAGTTTTCCTTGTGTGTTGCCATGGCGCTGCTTGCGGGAGTGCGGGTGTATTTGCAGTACGGTCCAAGGGATGCTGAATTGAAGAATGACTATGTTTCGTAAATTGCGAAGTGACACATGAGCATGGTTCATTCTCATTAAACCGTCAAGGTGACCAAAAACATATCTATGAGTATAACCCCCCGACGTTGACCACTATTGGAACTCATAATATACTTAAGCCAATGGGTGATACTTAAATGGCCAAGTTCAGATGTTTTAAACTTCTTTTTAAAGAGATACGCACGATAATGTGAGAGGATTATATAGCTTTAAGTAAAGTACCCACTCGAAAATTGCATTATAATTATTGCAAGGCACTACATTTCTATCAGAAAATCAGGAAAAAATAACAAAAATCATATTTTTGTTGGGCTTCCTAGGTATTGTATCCTAACGAACTCTAGAAGTGATAAGGCTGAATAAAAATTGAACAAAATTATATTTGCTTGCAAATTTTTTTTTTTTATTCCTATGCAAAAACAAATAATTGTTGCTTCAAAAATTTTAATGTACCTTGGTCTAGGTTTTCTAGATTTCTGCAGTCATCACACCTAACCCTGGGCATTATTAATATATGGGTGCGCTGGTCCCTCATATTGTTTCCAAATTGTATTCATCTGACTTTGCCCTGCACAGATTTTTGGCTTGGAATGATCACCATTGTAAATTTACTTCTGGCTGCCCTGGTGTTGTTCAGCTGCCTGGAACTTATTTCCTGCTGCTAATTGTGTTTTGAAAATCTGTCTCATTAGTGATTTTGTTTGACCAATGACGTAAATTCAGTCTGGATCGTTAGCGCCATTTAATTTTGCATATTTCTCTTTCGGTGAAAAAATACAACCACCACTCAGATCACTATCTTCTCATATTATTGTCCTTCCCTGTGAATATTAAAGGCTAAATTTTGAATATTAACTAGTTGCAGCCAATATTAATTTTAACCCAGTTGTTCTATGGCCCACGTAAAAATCATGTTTTTTTGCTGCTGCCAACTCAACATGGATTAAATTTCAGCTTGAAACTTTACATTGAGACTATTAGAGTCCAGGGGTCATTCAAGATGAAAAACTTGTAATTACTCGGTCACCCATTTTAAAATATCCCTGCTATGTACAATCATCCAACCCTGGCAACTATTTTATTCCTGAATGCCAACAAGAATGGCGACCTGGTGCTTCAGCTCAAACCTTTCTACATTCATCTGATGTTCACATTTGGGCTCGAACCATCACCATTGTCAACTTTACTTTGGCTGCCCTGGTAGTGTTCAACTGCTTGAACGTAGTTCCTGCCTAATTTGGTGATTTTGGCAATTGTCATCTAGTGACTTGTTAGCAACATACAGCATTTATCCAATCTTCTGTACGAATTTTTACCCATTGTAAATTTAGCTAACCTGTAGTTCAGATCCATCTGTGATATTATGTCCTCCTCTTTTGTGATTTTGATAATTGTCATTCTATTATGACTTGTTGGGACATGCACATAACGCTACAGTACAGAAACTTCTGGTACGATCCATTACCATTGTAACTTATCTAACTGGTAGTGTTTAGCTATTTCCTGCTTTATTGTATTCTGATCCTTTGCAAATATAAGAACTGGTTAGGAGGCTTGTTGGACCTTTTTACCCGTGGTTCTCACTTAAAAAGGGACAAAATGGCATGAAAAAAAATATCCAGACAATACAAATGAACCCTTACTGAACTCAACCTCACAAATTTAAAATTGATTTTGTAAGAGCAGATTTATGTCCGATTCTTTACTACTCCAGTAGGATAATCAGTATGTCAAGTGGACTAGCATCATAATTCCAAGCTACTATAGATGTGTACTTATGTAACAAACGTTATAGAACCATTATAATTGTGTTGCTTGAAACACACAATTTTATAGACTCTTATTTTAATTATCACGGCAATTGAAAGGATTCCAGGTGTTATCGCCTCCACGATTCGGGTTGATAACAAAATACCCGTCCTCCTTTCACAATAACTAACCAGTTTACATTACATTATGGGTCTTTGACACTAAGTGTCTTCTGAAACGCGGAATTGAATAGAAAGAAGTTTAAGCAATAAATTAAACAACTTTTGGTCCGCTGCACAAAGTTGTTAGGTCCAAAGCTTGCCCAGCAACTTTTCTTCCTTTTCGAATAAATGATGAAGAATATATATCCCAAAGTGAATTGAACACGCACTATAAAACTCAAGATTAGCTGATTTGTGAATGAGGATAGTATTTTGTGCTTAACGCCATGAAAAAATAGAGGTGGTATAACACATGAAATCTTTTCAACTGAGAGACAATATACAGGCCTTGCACTCCCCGATAAAGGAATCTGACGTGTTTATCTCCACCGCATTCCGGGCCATTGGTTAAATTCTTTAGCGCCTTGTTTTGTTGATGTCTATGTGTATCTATTGGTCACACTAATTTAGGGAAAGAAAATTGAGGTGCACATTTTATTTCATTTTCAAGAAATGGTGCAAGTTTTATTTGCTGGATCAGAGGGTTATATTACTTGTAATATTTATTTTGAATTTAACTTGGTTTTTTCCCTCCCCCCAATGGGGAAACAAAACAACCGCATAGAAGGACATGTCCCATAGTCTATAAGTCCTTACAGTACCTTAGGCTTAATAAGGTGTGTAAGTCCTGGGATTTTATGTGTTCAGAATAGGTGGGATCACATGACAAGTATTGAAGTTAAATTTCCCAACTGATGCATTGTGGGATGCATTAACGCCTTCTGAATAGTACCTATCAGTACCCACATTGTCGCTAGATGCAGAAATCATGTATACTCAAGTAGGATTATTCTTTTCAAGTGGAGATTGGAGTCTAGCAGCATATCCCTAGCTACATGCATGTGTACTTATACAAACAGTTTAATTATGAACCAAGGTGTCATATACTACAGTGTCCGGGTGACCGAGTGTCCTACCAACCGATCTGTCTATTGTGGTCTCTCCCCATTTAGCTGCTGTATGCATCATTTGTTTCAGCACTCTACGCCATGGCCTCGTCTACAAGTTCACGTTTATTCCGTAATGTTGCTATGGTAGCTAGGACACTCCCTAATGGGGGACACTCATTTTCTTTACACCGGTATAATTGTGATGCTTGATACACAGATCTTTAATAAAACTCTACTTACACACCCCATTGTAATGACAGTAGCGTAAGAAAAAGGGCGGGGGGGCAGGGGGGCAGGTTGCCCCCCTGACACTTTGGCCGGGAAAAATTGGCAAAAATCATGCTAAATCACCGTTTTTAGCCTCTGACCGGGAAAAATTGGCCTTTTGACCCCCCCTGAGAGGGAAAAATTTCCCAACTGGAATTTGCCCTCAGGGTGGGGCAGGCCCGATAACGCCACTGGTAATGATTCTTGGTTTGCCAGTTTTAATTTGTTTCAGTTTCACTCTTGAAGAACCACACATCCAACACCAAAAAACATTTTTTAGTATTACCCTCATCACTTTTTTCTGATGATAGTGGGATTTTTTTTATTCTGTCAGTTCATTAAAAGTTTTGGGGCGTGTCGACGATGCCATTCGTTCTGATAGGTTGTATACTTCACCCAAACAAACAATATAAATTCCCGATTGACAGATACCGGATCAGCTTAAGGCCATATTTAAATAATTCCCCTTTTCT
>JAMKCH010004158.1:0-35587 GCA_023653785.1 Ophioderma brevispina
TTTTGTGGTCTTTTGTAGAACTAGGGGAATACAGAAGAGGTTATGATAACCACTGGATCTCAGAATGTCACTTTAATATATCCCTTGGTAATCCCTTAATTAGGTTGTGGTCTTCTGTAGAACTAGGGGTAAAACAGAAGAGGTTATGATCACCACTGGATCTCTGATTGTCACTTTAATATCCCCTGGTAATCCCTTAATTAGGTTGTGGTCTTCTGTAGAACTAGGGGAATACAGAAGAGGTTATGGTCACCACTGGATCTCAGAATGTCACTTTAATATATGCCCTGGTAATCCCTTAATTAGGTTGTGGTCTTCTGTAGAACTAGGGGTAAAACAAAAAAAAAAAAAAAAAAAAATGGGGGGGCAAACTGAGGGGTAAGAAAAAAATTTGGGTGGGTGGGCAAATGCCCCCCCATGCCACCCCCTGGCGCTGTGGCCCGCCACTGCTTTCTGTAGCAAAATACAAGGTAAGAAATCTATTGGGGGTCTTTTATATGAAATTCCTTCATATGACACAATGTATGGAGCTCCTGTTGCACCTTCAATATACCCAGTAATCTCTCAATCGGAATTTTCAGCATAGATTTATTTTGTGGTCCTCTGTAGAACGAGGGATAAAACAGAAGAGGTTATGATCACCACTGGATCTCAGAATGTCACTTTAATATATGCCCTGGTAATCCCTTAATTAGGTTATTTTGTGGTCTTCTGTAGAACGAGGGATAAAACAGAAGAGGTTATGATTACCACTGGATCTCTGAATATCCATTTAGTCTTTCATAGGCTTAGGAAGTTTTTAAAAAAAAAAAAAAAAAAAATCACCACTGGATCTCAGAATGTCACTTTAATATATGCCCTGGTAATCCCTTAATTAGGTTGTGGTCTTCTGTAGAACTAGGGGTAAAACAGAAGAGGTTATGATCACCACTGGATCTCAGAATGTCACTTTAATATCCCCTGGTAATCCCTTAATTAGGTTGTGGTCTTCTGTAGAACTAGGGGTAAAACAGAAGAGGTTATGATCACCACTGGATCTCAGAATGTCACTTTAATATATGCCCTGGTAATCCCTCAATTAGGTTATTTTGTGGTCTTCTGTTGAACTAGGGGAATACAGAAGAGGTTATGGTCACCACTGGATCTCAGAATGTCACTTTAATATATGCCCTGGTAATCCCTCAATTAGGTTATTTTGTGGTCTTCTGTAGAACTAGGGGAATACAGAAGAGGTTATGATCACCACTGGATCTCTGAATATCCATTTAGTCTTTCATAGGCTTAGGAAGTTTTTCAGGATGGTGGGGCATTTGAAGGGTGATGGAGGCCGGAGGCTTCCGTGATGTGCGGAGCGCCAAGGAAGAGGGTGCGGGAGGGGAAGTCTTGGAATTTAATGTTTTGGTAAAACTGTTAAGATTGGGGCTCAAGGGCATTCAAGCCCCCACCAAAATTATTGGAGCTGCCCAGCCCCCAAACCCCATGCTTCTTCAGTAAGCCTATGCCTTTAACCCTAATTTACGAAGGGGTCCAAAATAGTGCTATGGCATGAAATTGTAATTTTTTTTTTAAGATATGAAGTATTGAACAGTTTTGATAGATTATACCTTCTGTCTAAAAAAACTATTGCACATAATAATATGGTTTTGATAGTTCGAAACTGGCTATTTTTCATGCATTTTAGGCCCAATTTCTGACCCAAAAAATAGCACAAAAATGTCAATAAAATTATGAAAAACTAGGCGATCCCCGGGTTTTGCGATAACCTGGTTTCACAATGACCCCTGATGACCTTTGATCCATTAACCAATACAAACTCAGTCTTCGGACGGTCAAGGGGCACCCACCCACCAAGTTCCAGGAATGTGCGACCCTCAGTCACTTTGCAATCACCTGGGTTTTGCGATCACCTGGCTCGAATGATCCTTGGGTTTTGGGATTCCTTTGACCTTGAATGACCCCTGATGACCTTGTCGTGACCTTTAAATTTTCGGCATCAACAATCAACCCTACCCCTCCAAATTTCATGTCCATACACCAATGTTTACTCCATTTGACCTCCTTTGACCTGAATGACCCCTAATGGCCTTGTCGTGACCTTTAAAATTTTTGGCATCAACATTGCAATCGACCCCACCCTCCAAGTTTCATGTCCATACACCAACGTTAACCCCATTTGACCTCATCTGACCTTGAATGACCCCTGATGATCTTGACGTGACCTTAAAATTTTGGCATCAACAATCGACCCCGCCCACCAAGTTTCGTCTGGATACACCAAAGTTTACCCCATTTGACCTCCTTTGACCTTGAATGACCCCTGATGACATTGTCGTGACCTTAAAGATTTTTGGCATAAACCAATCAACCCCACCCTCCAAGTTTCAGGTCCATACACCAATGTTTACCCTTTTGACCACCTTTGACCTTGAATGACCCCTAATGACCTTGTCATGACCTTTACAATTTTCGGCATCAACAATTGACCCTTTCCACCAAGTTTCAGGAACGTGCGACCCTTGGTCTCCGAGAAAATAGACGCGGTCAGACATACAGACAGACCACCGGTGTGAAGCAGATATAGTCCGGCGGGAGCCACAGTCCGGAGCTCCATAGACGATATGGGAAATAAGGCATGAAACTAATGTTGCGTAAAGTGTCAACTGAATTGATTGCCCTATTGATAACCATTGTTCCCGGACTATGAGAACGCCAGACTATAACTACTTCTACACCGGTATTAATATAATAGACTAGGCGTCCCCAGTTTTGCGATCACCTGGATTTCGCGATCATCTGGCTTGAATGACCCTCAGGTTTTGCGGTTTCTTTGACCTTGAATGGCCACTGATGACCTTGTTGTGACCTTTAACATTTTCGGCATCAACAATCGACCCAGCCCACCAAGTTTCGTCTGAATACACCAAAGTTTACCCCATTTGACCTCCTTTGACCTTGAATGACCCCTGATGACATTTTCGTGACCTTTAAGATGTTTGGCATCAACAATTGACCCCACCCTCCAAGTTTCATACACCAATGTTTACCCCATTTGACCTTGAACAGTGGCATAACCAGCGGGTGGAAAAAAAAAAAAAAAAAAAAAAAAAAAAAAAAAAAAAAAAAAAAAAAAAAAAAAAAAAAAAAAAAAAAAAAAACGGGGGGGGGGGGGGGGGGGGGAGGAGGGGTGCAATCCCCCAAACAAAACAGAACCCTTCCCCCCTGCCAGCCCCTCAAATGAACTGACTTTTTGTACAGTGTCTATGGAGAAGGACCCAAATTCGCTCCCCTCAAAAATGCCTCGGCACCCCTTCTGCCCCCCACCCCATTTGCAAAGGTCTGGTTACGCCACTGACCTTGAATGACCCCTGATGATCCACTAACAAATACAAACTCAGTCTTTGAAGGTCAAGGAGCACCCACCCACCAAGTTTCTGGAACATGCGACCCTCGGTCTCCGAGAAAATAGACACGGTCAGAGACACACACAGACAGACCACCGGTATTAATATATAGATAATCCAAATAAAATAATTTCTTTTGAATTGTCTGTAGGAGTGCAGTACTTTGCTTAACTTAGCATAAAAGTATGAATTGGGCTACTAATATACCTCAAATATGTCATTTTTGGTCCCCCGCCAACTTCTGTTGGCGAAGGGGGACTATAGAAATGCTCTTCGTCCGTGCGCGCGTGTGTGTGTTGTGTGTGTGTGTGTCCCACACCACCCCCCCCCCCCCCGATATCTTTTGATCTAAGCAAGCGTGGGTGTCCATCTTCGCAACATAGATTATCTCAAGTACGCGTTGGCCTGGATCGGAAGTGGGTCATGTGTCCATGGGTCAAGTCGAATTTGTTCAAAAATAGGGCTAATTTGCTACAAACCTTGTAACACGATATCTTTTTATCTAAGCAGTATGGTGTCCATCTTCGCACCATTAGATGGTGCGCAAGTAGGCGGCGGATGATTTCGAGATGGATCATTGGCATGGTCCAAGGTCAAATATGGTCAAAAATGTCAAATTTGGTCAAAAATGGGATTAAATTGCTATAACACCTTGGCAATGTGGGCAGGATGATGAAACTTGGTGGGTGTGGTTCAACATTCAGGCGAAAAATTTGAAGGGTCATTTCAAGGTCATGCGGGTCATTCAAGGTCAAATGATTAATTTGCTATGCCCTTTGTCAATTGTGTAGGTATGACACTTGGTGGTGTGGTCACCATTCATGCCAAAAAATTTTGAGAGTCATTTGAAGGTCATGATGGGTCATTCAAGGTCAAATGGGAAACATTGCTATAACCCTTGTCAATGTGGTAGAGGATGAAACTTGGTGGTGTGGTCAGCATTCACTGCCAAAAAATTTGAAGGTCATTTCAAGGTCATGTGGGGTCATTCAAGGTCAAACCTAATATGTGGTAGGATTGCTAAACGTTGGTGGGTGTGGTCAGCATTCATTCCAAAAAATTTGCAGGTCATTTCGAAGGTCTGTGGGGTCATCCAAGGTCAATCACTAAGTATGTGGTAGGATGATGAAACTTGGTGGGTGTGTCAACATTCAGTGCCAAAATTTTGATGGCCTTTCAAGGTCATGTGGGTCATCCTAGGTCAAATCCATACATGGTAGTATGGTCATGAAAACTTGATGGGATGTAGTAAGATTCATTGCCGAAAATTTTGACGGTCAATTCAAGGTCAAGTAGGGTCATCTAAGTCAAATCACTACAAATCGTTGTATTGTCGATGTAGTCAACAATTGATAACCCGGCAAATTGCAAACTGCTATGGGGCCAGCAGCCTCAGTGGTTTGAGACCACTTATTTCCATCACAAGTCCCTCCCTTTTGATCTTAAATTATCTTTCCCCTCCATTTACTATTGCGACGGGCGGGGGACCTTTTGGTTCGAGAACCGCCCTTGTAAAGTTTAAAATAATTTCCCCTGTATATTTGGTATGATCTAATTTTGAGCTAATTTGCTTTTGATAAAGAAATCATTTGACATCTTTATGGCATCATATGGCCTTTGACCTTGTCCCTTAAATACATACTGCATTTACTTTGTTTAGCGGCCTATGTTCAACAATTCCCCCATTTACCTTGCCCACTTTTTTTCTTGTTTCCACTGAATGATGGCAGTGCGTTCACGCTCTGCTTTTGCAGTGTCCTCGTCAGTTAACTTTATTTATGTACAGAATAAAAATATATAATATTTGTACTTTAATTATTATAATATATTATCATGTTCTCTTGCCAGTACCTGTATATAAATACTGTTTATGGACTAATAAATAAATGTGATATGAATATGAATATACTTTAGTATTCTTCCTAAAATATCAATGATAGTATTCAAATTATTGAAAAGCGATCATAGGAAATGGCACTTTATTATTCTGACTAGACCTGCGAAATTAGTTATATTTGACCATTGACCTACAATGCCCCGTGCCATCCACCCCCCCCCCCCCCCCACCACCTCCCCCCCCCACCCCCCCCTTTTTTCACCTATTTCTTCATCAGCATCGCACAGGTCGCACCGATTCTTGGAGATTTTTGCCGAAATCATGCTCCAGGAGCATCTATTTTTCAACTCGTCTCATAGGGACGCTATTCATTATTATGTGTGCGCCTTTATTCCTAATGTTTATATGAATTATACAAAAGACCGACTTCCTGCCGGCTCGGATTGCGTGGCGGTGTCCTGTGGGCAGTCTTCTTGTTATCCCCTAAAGGTTGTGGGTTCGAATCCCACTCTAGGAACCAATTTGTTTATGATTTTATTTGTATTTTAGAGGTTGAGAGTGGAATCATAACACCATCAGCTGTTGTGGATTGAATAGAACCATATTGAATAGCTGTCTTATGAGAGAATAAGACTGGTCATGTTCCGGGAGCATATTTCGGGCCATAATCTCGTACATGCTGGTATGCACCTAAAGTCATTAGGACAAGTTATTCCTTAACGGTGCTTCACCCGATTACCCTGTGTTCTGGCGGAAAGGCCATTTGGCAACACATTATTCTAAGATGTTGAGTTTTTAACGAGAACAAATGAGGCCATTTTCCAGAAAGAAGCGCCCCCAATTTTTTCGAACCGGGTTTTTTGTCGCATAATTATTTGGAATTCTTTCAATGTATTACATCACACCTGAAGCAATAAGCCTAATACGCCGCCTTTATGTCATAAGATGATAAAAAAGCGTGCGCGATAGAAATTCAAAGCATGTTTTTCTAATGGGGACGATTACGATATTAACAGGCAAGTTCAAAACAAGGTTCGCGGTTTCTTTTGTACTTGTTTGTTCAATAAACCTTCCAAACGTTTCATGTGTGGTCTAATTTAACCAATTTTTTGGCCCAAATCGCTGATTTTTGCACAAAGGGTGTTGATGTTTGGTCCCAAAGCGCTGATTAAATCTGTCTTTTTCTTCGCAGCGGGCGGAGGGGGGGGGGGGGTGTAGATAAATTTATAGGCATGACAATTCCCCCATGTCACCCCCTGGCGCCCCCACTACCATAACAGCCCATATTTTTAGCTTGTAGCATCATTATGGAAACAAAAAAATCAGCAAGAATATTTCAGATTAGAAGAAAAATACACTAATGATACCAAATCTCAAGTTTGGGGGAGTATAGGCGGCGGCCGTCGAGGCTGAGGATCGCGGGTAGTAGTGCCTCTTACCCATAAATCTTATTTATAAAGTTAGTTATAATCCAAAAATGTTGTAAATGAGAAACAAATCAGCACAATTTGCTATCATACATGACAGCTATACTGTCATATTATATTTTGAAAGGTATTTTGATGACCATGTACATGTAGAATAAAACATGGAAATGCCACAACAAATTGGTGCGGTGCAGTGTGGTCTGACTCAAATAGCTCAAGTAAATTTGAGATGGAATAAATATAATGCTATATAATACCGGCAAATTTTGAGTTGGGGTTAAGTAAAATATCATTAGGCAATAGGGAGGGGTCATGTAATTTTACAAAACTTTAACATCTAGCAATAGGGGGTGTAACTTTGCTATGTCAATCTGAAAATCCTCTCCCGGGAATCCTCTCAGCCCCGGCGCGGCCCCCCGGCCCAGGTGGCCCTCCCTCATAATACGCTATATAAAGTCTTGAAAAAGGTCCTTCTCTGTCCAAGATTATCCTACTTCGACGCTGTAATTGTTTGTATTGCTTTGACCACCAGCTTCTTTTTAAAAGTGTTATTATTGTTTTCGTTAAGATTTAATTTCATTTGCGGGGAAATATGCCTTGGGGAAATGCCCGTGCGGGCGCGCCATTTTGTTATTCTCAGCTCGTCTCCCTATAGCGCCATCAGGAGGTTCAGATTTTATTGTTTGGGATGAAAGGTCATTGTCAATGATAATTATCATGGTGAATGGTTGCTGAGGCTTTGTTTGTGTACAGGTCAACAAACTGATTTGGTCTATATCTGATTTGCTGAAGCTTACAAAGGTCACCTAAATACCAGATGCGTTTTTGGAGATCATTGAAGCGGAACAGGGACGGTAAGTCGGAAGGAAAAATTACCTGGATTCAGGAAAGAAAGGGTTGTTGTTCATTGTCTGAGATAGACTGCACTACAGCCCTGACAGTGACACTGTAAACTGACTAAACAAACCTAGCAAATTGAGCTTACAATTTACAAAGGTAGTATACAGACTGAGACATGAGAATTTTCAAAATTTCAGTTTAAAGAGACACTGGCACATTTGAAAATAGTGCGCCCTCAAGATTTTTCAAAATCGATATTTTTGCATGGTTGTAAAGCTTTTATGTATACAAAAGCCCTCGCCCAAAATGATTAAGACCAAATCAGCTTCTTTATGGGTAAACAGAACGATTTTATAATTTAGCGTCGCCGGCGACGCGAAATTCAGCAGACGACGAAAATGGCTTTTAACACAAGAACACACACTCCGTATGCATGTTTCTCACGCTATGCACACTGTTTGACCGGTCTATAACCTTTGCGGTTTTAATATCAGTGAGTACGAGTCAAAAATATTCATGTAATATACACATTTGTTGAGTTATGGAAAACTTAAAAGTTGGCCTACATATCACCTGGATGTCTTTATCCTCATATCAATGTCCCTACCTGTTTTGGGGTATTTTATTTTTATGTGTAAAATATATCTCTGTTCTTCCAATGGCCTAGACTATCATTTGAGAGTAAATTGAAGAAATTTCATATTTTGTGAAAATATGCCAGTGCCGCTTTAAAGGGGGATGGCCCGATTTAAGGATGAAGTTTTCATCTTGATTGATTGGCCTTCACTCCAAAAAATAGTGGCCTTATTTGTAAAGTTTCGCGCTGATATTTCAATCCGTTTTGATGCGAGAGCCAAAAACATGATTTTGTAATCCCCATAGAGTACTGTGTAAAATCAATATTGGTTGACCAAAATGGGGCACATTTTCGCCATAACTTCCAAACCAAACATCTTATGGCTCTAAGATTTCACAGGGTAAATGAGAAAATAGTAGCTTTCTTCTGATACCAAAATGTTGACCACTTCCAGTAAAACCTGGGGCTTCTGGGGACGAGGCTATTAGCGATTGGGCCATGGACCTATAAAAACTGATTATTTTTTGCCCGAATTTAGGCATTTTCATTGATTTTTAGGTATTTTTGCCAGCAGATCGAGATTTCACAGCTTTTCAATTTCATTTTTTGCAAAAGTTCATTCTCAATCATGCTTGTGAATATAAGTCTGAAAGTGAGTCTATAGTATGGTATGTGTCTATTTGTACCAGGCCAGGTCAGCTACAATTAACTAGGCCAAACTATTTCAGTGTCATGATGAATAGTCTAATTCCAATGTCAAAATACATGTATGCTGATGCTGTTCTTGGTGCACATTGTATTAGGATCAAGAAAGACCAGATTATACTGTTGTGTAAATGATATTTATTGAGGCTTATATTTCGACTACCTTGCTTGTTTTGAATTTTACTGCTGAATGGAATTGGAAACAACTCAAACAGGTCAGCAAATCTTCTCAGCATTTTGTATTTAGCAAGTGTAAGCAGTGCATTGGAGTTTTGCAGAAGTGGGTTAAATAAAGAACTGATCAAGGGTTTTGTGTTTCCTTTTAATGATTATTTTGGTGTAACAATTGAAAATGTCACTTGCCCCCATAATAGCTCTTTTAAATTGCTAATTTATGTATGTTCATTAGGCCAAGAAAGAAAAAAGGTTTGTCTCATGCTTCCTGTGTGCATAGGTTTAAAAAACAAAACACATTTTACTTGCATTGCATGCACCCAGGGGTCAAAAAATGATCAAAGAATAACAGGAGAAACAAAGGAGATTGACTTAATTATGTTAAAAAACATATTTTCTGGGGAAACATTTGCATCCTGGACCCTCAGGGACTCTGCCCCTGGACCTGCCAGGGCCTTAAAGGCTGACTCCAGAGATTTCCAAATTTAAAAAAAATTTTTTGGTACAATCTTAAACGAGTCCATTAGAACTAAAGATGTAACTCAAATGTCAATTCCCAAGTTTTGGAGATGAATCGGTTTTTCGTTTTTACGCAGTACACAATTTTTATGATTGTATTACGGTCCCATAGGATACCGTGTATAACAAAATTTCCGGATCCAGAATTTTATAACAAAGTTTTGATTTTTCTATTAATGACAGGGTTCGCCAGTTTTCTTCCACAGGTGAAAAAAAACACGTTTTTTTCCGCGTTTTTTTCCACTGGAAGAATAGGTGTTCTTCCAGTTTTCTTCCACTGAAGCGTAAAAACTAAAAAGTCATTTAAAATGTCCTATTTTAAAGCCATGACTTGCACTTTTGGTTTTATATTATAGAGTGAATGAATATAGTGAAATAATTTAAAATAACCATCAGGACTCCCCTACACCCATGCAATTGCTAAGTAAACTCCGCCTTGATTCACCAGGCCTAAACTAACAAATAACTGGAAGAAACTAGAGACACGTTTCCACCACAAGGCCAAGCAGAGACCCCTTGTAAAGACTTGAACATCTTCTATTTCTTAAACAAGTTATATCTTCCAGGTTCTCCCCACTAAGCAATACAAAGTTAGTATTAAAGAAAATATGGTTGCTACTTTATGATTTGTGTTTTAAAATTAACAAAGGAGCCATACAGATTTTAAAAGCTTTTTTTTTCATTGTTTGCATCTACATTACAACTATGTAGTATAATGTGCAGATGGAAAGTAATTGGAAAATGGGTTCATCATCATCTGCATAATTTGATGCAGACAAAACAAATTCTTGAACAATTTTACTATATACTTGCAAGGTATACTAACATTCTATAAACTTTAATTACTGACAAAAACCCAGATGTCCTGTAAGTAACTAAGTGCAAGCAGAAGAATTGGTGTAATTTGTTTGTTGTTCATAATACATTTCTTTATTTTTTCAGTTTTCCAATTTCTTCCATTTTCTTGAAGAACTGGAAGAAACCCCTTTTTTCCAGTTTCTTCCATTCTTCTCCGGAAGAAATAGGGTTTCTTTCCGGAACGTTTCCGAACCCTGAACGTATTACGATGTGAGCAAGCATTATGTACATGCAAAAAACACAATTTGTTTGAAAAATTGAGGGTGCCCTCTTCGGGCAATCTCTGAGTCAGCCTTTAAAGCATCCCTCTGGCCCCCCTGCCGTTGTTGTTTGGATTGTCCCCAGTATCCGTACCCCGGGGTGTACGGGATCCTGGCTACTCACATAGCTCTTACGGTAGTACTTTTCATCACATTTTGTGAATAACCAATACCATTTTCAGTTTTGTCCACTGTTTAGCAGTGTTTGACTTTACCTTTTGGGGGGCTACACGATTGGTAACTAGGCATTTAAAATGGGGACCCCCAATTTACCCGGAAGTAGTACAAATGATTTGCCCCATCCAATTGATTTGCACCATTTTTTAATTGGAGTACCTTTTGACTATTTGCTTATTTGCTCTGAGGACTTTCAGAAAGGCCGTACAGCATGTCCCCAATAAAAATGCAACACTTGGGTGCCAGCCACCTAGTTTTGAACAGAAGGCTATGACGCATTGTTCTTTGTTGTAAGGTAAGATAGGAATGTTAGCTTATGGTCGCCTGAAAAGGTCATAAAGGTATAGAGGTCATTTATTTGTATTAAGATATGAAGTCAAGTAACCCGCCTGACCATTTTTAGGATCCCCGTCCAACCGCCCCGTCCCCCCGCCAACTTCTTTGGGCAAAGCGGGACCTATAAATTGTAGGCGCCGTTCGTGTGTGATATTTGGGTGAGTGCGTCCCACAGTCACAACACGATATCTTTGGATCTGCTTCGGATCATAATCAAGCAGGTGTCCCATATGCGAAATAGATGTATCTCATGTAGGTGATGGCTCCAAGTATCTAAGCTAGCATGGTGTCCCTATTCCCCAACAGATAATTATCTCATGTAGGTGATGCCTCTGATTCGAAGTGGGTCATGGTGTCCTTGGGTCCCCAAGGTCAAATAACGGTCAAAATATGGTTAAATTGCTATAATAAACCAAAACCTTGTCTACACATATTTTTTTTATCTCATCAAGCATGGGTGTCCATCTTCGCACCATATATGTCTCTCCCAGTAGTAACGGTGGATGAGTTTCGAGATTGGTCCATTTGGTATAGTCAAAGTCAAAATACGGTCAAAAATGTGAAATTGCTTATAAAACTTGTCAATTGTGGTCGGATGATGAACTTGGTAGGTGTGGGTGGCAAACATTTAGTGCCAAAAGTTTTGAAGGTCATTTCAAGGTCATGCAGGGTTCATCCAAGGTCAAATCACTTGACATTCGTTTGGCTAATGAACCTGGTGGGGGTAGTCATATTTGATGCTTATTTTTTTCAAGGTCTGTTTTCCAGGTCATCTGGGGGTCATCCTAGGTCAAATCGCTGCAAATAGTTGTATGGCCATGAAACTTGGTGGAGTGGTTCACACATTCAGTGTTGGAAATTTTGAAGTTCATTTCAGGTCATGTGGGGTCATTCATTCAAGTGGTTGTATGGCTCCCATCACAATCTCCTTGTGATCTTAAAGTTATGGTACGTTTCCTACTCCTTTTACTAACGTGAGGGGCGGTGGCCCTTTGTGGTTCGAGACTGCCTGGTTTTGTACCAAATGAGGCGCTAGAAATTCTACACATCTGGCCCTTGCTACTATATGCATGCAAGAACAACCAATGTGAATTCTTAAGTCCAACTGCCATTTGACTGTTTTTTTTTAATGACTGGTGCTGCAACCAAATATTACCATATGAATGTTTCCATTGGTAATAACAGGTACTAAACATGCATTTTTTTTAGATGCAATCATAAGATAGAATTAGGAAAATATGATTAACAAACACCTGGTATTGTCCCAAATTAGCAATTTGGATTAAAGCAATCACTCGATGTTTTGGTGGACGAACAAGTTAATCTTAACCAAACATTTAAGTGACGAATTAATACTTGCTATTGTGTTTTGTGTTTGAAACATATGTTTTACTTTCAGAAAATTAAACAGGAATGTAACACAAGTTGTAACCAACCCACAGCATTTACATTTTTACGTAACATGCAGTTTTGTAAATGACTTTTTGTCATTGTCATAGTCATAGTAGTTTAATCTGATTGTCTTGAATGTATTTTATTATATTACCAAATACTTAGTGGTTTTAATCATTATCAAATACATGTATGTGTAATTTGTAAATGCAGCTATTGAAAACATCAGAAGTTGTTATCAAGAAATTGGGGCAATTAAATGTTTATTTGACTGCAACAAAATTGTATCTGCCATTCTGGTTCTTTATTGCACTTTTGTGTTACCAGCTCCTCATTTTGGTTAAATGGGTCCTGCGGGTCACACTGGATTGTTGGGGTCATATCTTAAAAATTATTGACATTATCACTATGAAATTTTTTATTGGGAAAACGTTGTAAGAAGTATCAAACATAGACCTTTTTGGAATTCCTTAGGGTTAGACAAATAATGTGTTATACTCAATATATTTGAATCAATTTCCAATTTTTTATATGGCTCTTTTGTATTTTTTGTATGACCCCTCAAATATGCACCACTCTTGAAAATTACATTTCAGGGATTCCTTCTCAGGCTGTCTGGTCTGCACTCAAACCTAACTTTTTGTGTAGTCGAGATATGCTTAAAAAAAATGTCCTTCAAGCGAACTGCCCTGTGCTATTAATTTTGTAAGCCCATATACTATTTAACGATTGATCCAAATGGGGCATCTTTTCGCTCTTAAAATTGAAATCACCTTTTGGCTCTAAGTTTTTATATGAGAAAAAATAGTAGCTTGCATCAGATCTCTTATAACCTGATGCTTGATAAAAATCTGGGATGGCTGGGGATAAGGTATTTGTAGCAATCAATCCGTGGAACCTTAAATCGCAATTATTCTTTGTATGGATGTAAACGTAAGGGGGATTCCAGTCCTGTCATGGATGATCATTTTAGCTTACCTTTTTCAGTTTCAATCAAAACAACCCCCACCACAACACCTTGAGGAAAATTTCAGATTCGTTCAATTAATTCTAATGCCCTTCAACATCTTCAAATAGTTTTTGAGAGGGAGAATTTTTGCCCCATTCTTGGGTTTCTAGAGGATTGAGATCACTTCTACAGACTCCTATTTTCAGAAATTCAATCTGCAACATCCATGATTTAAAATCCGTGCAGCATGTAACCAATCAACCAAACTTTGAATGAATAACTAATTTCTTTAAAGAGGCACAATACAGTTTCATAAAGGGTGCCTCCATTTTTGTGTTGCCTGCCCTAAGGCAGGAAGACACATAGTGCTCACTTTTGTTGATGATGCTGTTGATGTCTGTTGTGAAAAAAGGGTTTAACATTTGCTGTAATAATCCACATACTTTGATGGATTTACACCAAATTGGGTCACAGGTGCACATGGCTCCCCCACTTGTGATGAGGTTCAACGGTCACATGCCAAGGTCCAAAGTTTCACATGCGCAAGGTCAATGGTCACATGAGGTCAAGTTGGAAAAGAGGGCTGAAATGTAAAAATTGAACCTCATTTGAAAAGTTGAAGTTCCAATTGAACCAAACTTATCATAGGTGCAATGGGATCCCTAATGTGTTATGAGTCAAAGGGCACATACCAAAGGTGCAAAGTTTCATGTGAGGTCAAGTTGTAATGGGCTGACAATGTAAAATTGACTCGCATTTGAACAGTTTGAAGTTCAATTGGAACCATACTTGAATCATAGGTGCAACTGGGATCCCTCATTTGTTTATGAGGTCAAAGGTCACCTACCAAGGTCAAAGGTCATGTTAGGCTATCATTCACTAACCGCGACGGCAGGGACACAAGCGGTCCCAGGAACCGATGTATTTTTTTATAAAACCTGGCATATTTAGGAATATTTACGAATGTGTAATAAATCCACACTCCACCTGAAGTGAATCAGCTGAAATGCTGGCCTAAAATAATAACAAGATAAGTTTGGAAATCAAAGCATGTTTCTATGGGAACCGATTGTGACAGCAGGCAAGTTCCACAAAACTTCTGGTTTTTTTTTTGTTGTTCTTTTCTACTTGTTTGTCCAATAACCTTTGAAATATTCTTGTTCAAAGTGCACATTTAGAGAAGTTTGTATCCTAGAAAATCTCTTGTCCTGCTTTTAATATGTTTTCTGTTAACTTTTTTTGTGAATGCCTTTATTTTTTAAAAAAAGTAAAAAAAAACTCTATGATTAATTTTAATTTTTTATTATTCATATCTTCAGAGGAGGAGCTGGCAGTTTTTCCGTCGTCTCATCGATCCCAACAAGTCCCAGATGACACTAAGCGGGTCATTGTGAAAATGACAGCAGTGACTCGGTTTTAAGTGATCCCAACGGGACCGGTCGCGGCCAGCAAGAACCACAGACCTTTCGAGGGAAACTCAATGAGATCCTTTACAGCCAAGAGTTCCAGATAATGATTATTGTGTTAGTCCTAGTGGATTGTATTCTGGTTATTGGGATTGATATTAGACTTCATTGCACTGGAGGTAGGTATAACTGGTTTTCAAATACCATGTGTTCAAATCACCATGAATTTTGTGAAACACACCAAATATTTCATGCTCTTCTGGCACTGATACCTTACTTGACAGTAGCCATGTTTACACGTCCAAAACTCAATGGTTTGAAACTCCTGAGGTGAAAATTTAAATCCAATTAGATACTTCCGTCCAAATTGGTGTTCACACAATATGCCGAAACTGCTGAATTCAACATTATAGCTAGCTTTTTTTTAACAGTATTGATAAAAAGTTGGGATGAATAAGCCCACCCCCTTCCATGAATTGCATCCTGGGTACTTACATTACATGTTAAACTGAGTCATTCACACAACCTACAGGGCAAAGCTAAACAGATTTAAGACTTCTATTATGCGAGCTTTAGCTGCTTTTAGGGATATGGGCACCTGGCTTCTAATCATCCTTCTGTCTGTACCAGGTGATAATTTGTTTACACTCACTAGACCAAAGTGTAATTCTCATTGTATCTATGACTTTGTCTGCTGTACAGCAATGCTGTCATTCTTTGTACATGTGCAATTTATTTAAACTGGAGGAATCATTTTCCAAACAAACCAAAATACTGCACAAAGCTCAGTCATCCTTTCAAATCTTCATTTGTAATTGAAAACAACAACTCATGTCACTAAATTTTGCCAAATGCATTATTCAGAGTTTTTCAAGCATATTTCTATATTTTAATAATAATCATGAATTAATTCACTGATAAAGAACTACACCATGTATTTAGCATTTACATAAAAAAAAAATCACCACAACACACACACATAAAAATTAAACCAGCAAGTCGTGTTTAAACTTAAACTCTACATTTTAGCCGGCTTTATTATGCAGTATTAGGGGGGCGGGGAGGGTTCAAGACTTTGAAAAAATTGCCCTAACTCCCCTAAATGGTCCTGTTTTTGAATTTTGAACATCTCATCACCAAAATGTGGACTGTCTTGACAAAATTTCTCTAAATTTTGGCTTTAAATCAAAAGATTCAGCAAAAAGTGGATCTTTTGCCCCTGTGTCAAATTTGGGGGGGGGGGTGCAACTGCACCCCTCACCCCCCTGCATACGGGCCTGCATTTTAGCTTTGTTAAATACAACAACTACAGACTACAACCATAGAAGATGTATCTGATTTTAGGCTCACTCCTGTAAAGATCAGTATTTCACCATGTTGGTCAAGTTTCATTTTAACCAAGATTTGTGTTGCCTGTCCCTACTCATCTGTCTCTCTATTTGTCAATGCTAAACTGTGTTAACCACCAGGTTTTGGTATGTCTGAGAAAAATTACAGATGTCCTACCCCACCCTGTCCAACCCCTTACTCAACCCCACCCCACCCCACCCCATCTCATCTCATCACATCCCATCCCATTCCACCCCATCCCATCCCATCCCATCCCATCCCATCCCATCCCATCCCATCCCATCCCATCCCATTTCACTCAGCCCTCCTATCTACCCACCACTCCAATCCCTATCCCACCCCACACCACCTCATCAAACATGACATTTTGGTACATGTAATATTACAGTAGAAACTCTTTATTTTAGCACAGCTAACTTGATTTCTCTTTTCTTGTTTCCCACAGGATGGCCAATGTCCAGTAACCAATGAAACCACAGTAACTAATCACCACAATGAGGTACACAGCACAAATAATGGGACAACAGAAAAGGTTAACGCTGCCATGGTGCTCCATTACATGAGTCTCACCATCCTGTCAGTATTCATGATAGAACTCATGTTCAAACTGATTGCACTTGGAAAAGAATTCTTTCACCACAAGCTGGAGATATTTGATGCCTTTGTCATTGTCAGTTCGTTTATTTTAGACATTATCTCGCTTGTTTATGAGGAGGCGTTTGCAGCGCTTGAGTTGCTCGTTTTGCTACGGCTGTGGAGGATCGTACGTGTTGTTAATGGTAGGTTTTGTGTGATAGTTGGCTGATACGGCTCCATATATTTTTGGTTTCTTCTAAATCACAATTGTAGGTTATCTCAAGTTGAGGTACCTTTATTGAAGTGACCTGGGTTTTGTCACTGGGGGACTGGGGAATCCCTTCAACAGACCAAAATTGGTCTCTCTTTCTCTTCCAGTAATGTACAGTCCACCATTTGGTGTATCACATACAAGATCTGTTTGCCCCCACTTGACTTTCATCCCCATTTTTACCAGAGCTTGTTCTACCTGTATCATGTCCCCGCTGAATTCTTGACAGGCTGAAAAAAACATGAACACTGGTAAACAGATGCATTTTTTTTAAAATAAAATTTGTATTGAACAAAAAGTTTGTGTTATACTTGAAAGGATTTGTCAAAGTACACCCCCATCGACAGAAGTCCCTGAAATATGTCCCCTCCCGATTGGACAATGTCCCCTCCATATCAGACAATGTCCCCGAAATTCTTTTCCCACTGAAAAATTAGAGATAAAACTCTGGTGACTCTCAGTGTTATAGGCTTGTAAAAACTGCTATGCAGAAGATATGATAAATCAATCTTACTATGAAAGAGGGCGAGGTGACCGAGCGATCTAAGGCACTGAATTGACCGAGCAGGCCTGGTTTGAGCCCCATGAGAGTCGGGTTTTTGGTCATACTCAAATAGTTCCTGTGAGGTCAGAAATTGCATAGTCACACAGCATTAATGTAGTGTAAATATGGAATTTCTCCTCGCTCCCAGCCAATGCGTAGAAAGTGCAGGTATATGCAACAGGTGCCTCATGTTTCAGAGAGTCAAGTAAAGCAGTGGTTGCTTGTCATTTAAATCAATCCTTAGCACGTAATAAAGTTGCAGAGCTCATCAAAAAGAGTAGGGGATCATCCCAGACCTGTGACGGGCACTTATCACCCTAGGTATTAGAGTATGTGGGAACCTGCTTACTGGAAGTTAAATTGATCCAGATCCATATCATTGAAAATAAAGATTGTATCAACAAAGATTGTATCTTTATATGTGGATCTTGGGTTTCCTACCGGAAATCATTTTTTACCGAAATTCGTATCCCACAATGCACCAACGATGTACGAGTAGATATGCATCACTCCATGCACACTGGCGGTTTATTGCGCCTCCTTTAAACTACGTGCACATTTTGTGGTGCAAAAATTACAAGGCAATCAAAGAGTACTTGTTACTGGTATAATTTATGTACAGCAAACAGTTTTCGCACAGTTATGACAGAAAAATGACCATATGACACAAAACACCATAGAATATATTTGCGCTATTTATTTTATCTACTCGTACATCGTTGGTGCATTGTGGGATAGGAATTTTGGTAAAAAACGATTTCCGTTAGGAAACCCAGGATCCACATATTGATGTCAAGTCTCACAAAAATGAGTTTTATGCATAGAAAAATTAGTATGTGATTATTTTTTGTGATGATTAAGATATAATATTCTTTAAAGGACCAAAAATGTGAAGAAATTCCATTTCCAAGACCTTAAATTTGAGCTCTCAATTTAACCAGATGCAAACTGTAGCCAAATGTCAGCTCCTTAGACCTTATTTTTGGCTCTAAACCCAGTTCTGAAGCAGCTATGATTGTAAAGCTGGGTGGCACATAGCCACTTAAAAGGGGATAACCCGATTTAAGTCTATAAATTTTTCATCTTGATAGAATGGCCTTCACCCAAAAGCCCATTTGTAAAGTTTTGCGCTGATATTTCAACCTGTTTTGAAGAGCTAAAAATATGATTTTATAATCCCCATAGAGTACTGTGTAAAATTAATATTGGTCAACCAAACGGGGGGCATATTTTCGCTCATAACACCCTCTAAACCAAACATCATTTTAGCACTCAGATTTCACAGGGGTAAATTAGAAAAATAGTAGCTTTTTCTGATACCAAATTGTTACCACGTCCTGTAAAATCCCGGGGATGAGCTATTAGCGATTGGACCATGCACACCTTTAAAGGTTACATGTTATATTTTTTTTGAATACCCATGGCTCTTTGCATAGGATTGAGTAAATGGTGTAAAGCCACACATTCAGTCATGTGTGAACTATAATCCCTCAAATTAGCATAGTGTTCTTGTTACTTAGGTTTATAAAAGTGAATGTATAATCCAAATTATGATGATTTTCTCCCCATTGACCTAATGAATTGCAAATTTTACTAGTTTAGGAATGATTTTGGACTCTGTATGGGGACATACTCATGGGAGGTTGTCAAGGGTTTTAACCCGGGAGCTAACAACATTTGTAACACATTTCAAGTACAAAAGTTTGAGTGAATTAGATATGTTGACAGACTGACGGGACCCCTGAAACGTGTCTTCTTATAGGTGCAGCAAATGGTGCCTTAAGGAGAGGGGGCAAGACACTTTTGTACAGGGTCAATTTTTTAAATGGCCCCAATCATGTTGAAAAGATACCATGTTACTTGTCTAACCACAAGGATTCAGGAAGGTATAGTTTGTACTATCTACAATGTAAAGTTTTAAGAGTTTTTTAGGCTAAAAACATCAAAATCAATAATCAGTTTGTACCGGGGGTCAAATTTTAAATTTGCTCCGATTTGGATAAAAAAATGTGCAAATTATTGATGGAGTTCATAGGATCTAAATAAAGATAGTTTTGACTGTCTAAAATATTAGTTACCAATGTTGGGGGCACAGAAAGGTCAACGTCCATTGCATAAAGGGGCTTGACCTTGTTTCCCCCTACTTTTCCTTAGCAGCATTTGAAACACTCAAACTATTCCTTATTTTGAGCCTCCTGAGCTCCACCAATAATTTTGCACCATTTTTTGCACCATATCGGAGCAACTTTAAAAGTGACCTTTACATTCTATATAGTACAAACTATACCTTTCCCGAATCCTTGTGGTTAGACAAATAAATGGTATAACTTTTCAGCAACGATTTGATCAATTTAAAAATTGTGACCCTGTACAAACTTTTCTTGGCCCCTCTCCTTAAGGCACCACTTGTGGCATTTTTTTTTTTTTTTTTATTTTTTTTTTTTTTCTTAAGAATTATGTTCAGGGGTCCTTGTCAGCTGTCTCCATATTTAATCACTCAACCCGTTTTGTACTTGAGATGTGTTACAAATGTCTTCTAGCTCCTGGGCTATTTCTTTTCTTCCCCTTTGCTGGAGAGTATAAGCTTCCTGGGAAACCAGCAAACTGCAAAGCATTATAGAAATGGGAAATCATTCTCTTTATAACATAACACCTACCATCCAATAAATTTTCATGTTTTAACATGTGTCATAGTATCTGTGGAACAAAAGCAAAAAGAATTGAGCAGAAAAGACTACGAGAAGAGGTGGACCATGAATTAGAAACGGTTTCCGACAATACGTTGCCGTCCAAGAAAAAGAAATTGAGGTTGCTACTGAAGAACGTTAAAAAAACATGGGAAATTGCAAAATGTAAGGAGAAATGCTTGCTTATGGTTTTTACCTACCCTCAGGTCCATTATCCATGGCCGTGGTGTATTGGTCATGATCGGTGTCTGTGTGTGTGTGTGTAACGTCTTGTGTGTCGGGGATTTCTTACATTTATATCTCAAGACCCGTAAGTGCTATGATCTGAATTGTTTTGAGGTCTTATGATTTTGCAGAGAAGACCTTTGACCTTAATTTTAAGTTGGCAGATCAACATTACACTGGTCAAGGGTTTTTAAAGGTGCCACAAAGATTGTCACTAATCGTGTCCCCTAAAAACGTTGAAAGTACTGATTTTGCCTGATATAAGGCTTTCCATCAAAAAGATCCATCTGAAAGAATTAAGCTGAGACATGTTTCTTTGATACAAAAATGGTGAATTTGTAATTTCGTATAGGAGCAAATGTTTACATTGAAATATCAGCAAATCAAATCGCTGTTTTTCCTCACTTTTAAAACCTTTTTGTAGCGAAACACAGAGAAATCTATAGGATTGTCTAAGTCTATATGAACTTATTATTACACACAATCTTTTGGTGCCTCAAAATCTCAGTCTGTCGTTGCACCTTTAGGTTCAACTTTTATTCATTTTTGCATTGTTTACCTAAAAAGAGAAGGAATTGTTGAGTGAGCAATTTGTGTACAAAGGAATAAATGGATTGTGAAATTACTGCTTCCCATATGTGCCATATTGTCAGGGGATGCAATTTCCGTTGTACCTTGCGGGAATCAAGTTTATTCTCGCCAGTAAATTTTCGCGCTAATCATTGATTCAGAACCTACTTCGTTAAGAATTATGAATCTATTATAAGGATAAATTTAATTTCCCTGCTTAATTATCTGTTTGGCGAACGTATCCAGTTAATTACCACTATTTTACCTGTTGAAATCTAAATCTAAGGCAAAGTAATTCTTAACAATTGTTTTAAAACCATATATTTGGAGCTGGATAATTTTTAATTGGCTACTGTTGCTTCGAAATGTGCACTACTGGGGATGCATCGTCGACGAACACACTACAAGTTAACTATACATGTTACTTGCCGAAGAGAGACCAAATATTCAACTGCAGTATGAATCCACGTTTGAGTTCTTTTACGCACATAATTAGTGATAAATTAACCAAAATTCCATCTCTTCAGATTCTAGAGTACTCAAGAGTTCTCATACAGCATCCAGCATAACTCTAAAAGCAGACTGCAGAATCGACTTTGAAAGACAAAAATCCAATATTATAAGGCTTTGGGACTCTGATTTTCATTTTCCTTAATATTTTTACTTAAATTTTTAGGAATGCACTCAGTTAAAAACATCACGAATCGGATGCTTTAATTGCACAAAAAGCACAATTTCCGAATTCTGCAGCCTTGCAAGCCTGCCGAAATCGCAACAGTGGCGAGAAATCTCTTCTTCATATTTGCTGTCAAAACACCCCCAAATTACAATTTTTGAAGGCACCATTAGCAACTCCCATCAGTATTGAACAGTCTCACCTGCTAACATTTAGCATTTCCTTCAAGAAATTTCCATACGCTACAGAACCGTCGGACTAGTCTACTTCCCGCATATCACTTTTATTTAATTTGGCCAAGACTGAAAAGGTAACACCTGGCAAAGCATTTACCACATACCTAGTATATTACCGTTGGTGCGGAGTACAAATTTGTTTTATTATAGTTGGTGTACAAACTAATGGAAAATAGACAAAGGGTTATTTTCTTAACTTTAAATTTTTTATTGCATTAATGTTAGTACTTTTTTTAGAATTTATTTTGCCGTCTTTTTAAATTTGTTGCCGTTTTAAAATGAAAAACCTCATTTAATCTGGTACACTAGGGCCCATGGTAAACACACATGGCTTTGATGTGCGCGGTGGTATTGTATTGCTGTCAGGTCAATTTTAATTGATTTTGTTCGTAAACAGAGTACGTGTTGATCGACGATAAGTACGGACTTCTGTTTTCTGTCATGTAAAGTTGACTTTCGCCTTAATATTTTGTTTGTTTGACAATAAAATCGAACTATATTCATGAGTTCTGTTTGAAGAAAAAAAAATTCATTGGTTGTTCTCCTACTTCTAAAGTTCTATATAATCGGTAGGCCAAAGCATTAAATTTTTTTTCTTGACTGATTTTTTCTTGACTGAATTTTCTTGACCGAATCAGCTCTGATTCGCGTGTAAACATTCGGGCGCGAATCTTTACGCGAATCGATTCGCGGAGTCGCGTCGAAATTGCAGCCCTGTATTGTGGGATTCGAAGGGGCATGGTTTGTTTTTATCTCTGTCTGTTTTGTCTGTTGTTAAAATGTTTAAAGGGTCTATTCCATGTCAACACTCGAGATGTGCGCCGCATCATGTCATGGTTTAGTTTTCTTTTTTTGGTGTGATGATAGATAGATGAGAAAAATGAAATCCTGATTTTTGAGCTTCGTACCGCCTTTCGTTTTCCGCAGGAGCATTCAGAAATTGAGGGGGGTCACCATCAAAAATGCTGTGCGATGCAAAGACAATTTTGAGAGGGCCATAAACTTGTAATGGAACCCTCCCTAACTTTGAAATCACTATCTGGGAATTTTGTGGGTGTAGAATTCAAATCTGGGGCATCAAAAATGTGATAGCTCCTTTAACTTTTAAAGTTATTTGGGTGTAAAAATGCAAATATCTTTCATCTGGGACCAAGTTTGGGGGTCGTAACTCCGTACGTCACATATTTTAAGTCGATTTTCTGGTTAATCTAAGTCACACTGCAGTACTTTCTACTAGTACAATAATAATTACATTAGGTAGTAATAAGTGAGTTACAGCCTATTGAACAATCCTATTTTTGCATTTTGACATCTATTGGCCCCCTTAAATCAATGTTGACATACAGGGTGAGTCAAACAAAGTACAAGTTCAAATTGATCGATTTTTCATGAAAACCCCTCTGTTCGATTGCATATATTTTTCTTTTTGTAGTAAATTTCCCTGTTTTGTTAGCTCTCATATAAAATTATGGCATTAAAATTGGATTAACGCGTTCAAAGTTACAGCTGCAGAAGTGAAGTACCCAATGTGAAAGACCTAACAAGTTACACACGCTAGCGGAACCTAAAGAATACTCTTGGAATTACGTTCAGCTTTGGTATTTGCAGCGTATCTTCCATAATTAAACTTTGGAATAAATGTCAGAGAACACCATTGACGTAAACCATCGGTGGGTGAGGGCGTGGGTGGGGCAAGGGGCGGGATCCGCACTCAAATCTTTGCCCCTCCTGACCCTACCAAATGGAGAATCAGAAAGTAATAAATTGATAGTATTGACAGCAGATTACCAAGTTCACACCTTTGGCAAAATGTGTTTTTAAGTGATGCCCCAAAAGTTAAATGGTTCCCATCGCCTGATCCCCCCTCCCCAAATTGGAGATGTTTGGTTACAATCATTGGTTAAGACTGTAAAATGAACCAGATAATCAAAAATATTTTTATGAAGCAATATTTGGACTTGAAGCAACACTTTTGCCAGCATTCTTTTCAATCTTGCTTGATTTCACCCGTAGTAATGTTCAAATATAGGGCTGGATAACAGATAAAGCATTAGAATTTTCCATTTAATAATCCTGTTATTTCATTCTACATTATCATTCAACACATGTCCTGCGTCGCATTTGAATATGGCGCCAAAGAATCACCCAGTTAATTTATTTTGAAGCCCTCACGCTGCAGAGTAATCAGTAGTAATGAGTCTCATATGTACAGTCAGTGCGCAATTTGTTCGGTGCAGGAAACGGACACCTTCACAAAAATAAATGTAACCTTTGAATGGCTTGATCGATTTAAAAAAATAAAAATTATTGTGAAAGCTGATTAAACAGACTATCTAACACATCAATTAATTTGGTAAATTCCGTTAATGTTTCTTCCATAAAAAATCCTTCATTTGGTTGTACTTTTTTCTGACTCACCCTGTATAACATCACCACCCCTCTACTACTTCAGATATGTTGAAGATCTCATCAAAGACCATCTTGAAAGAATCAGCTTGGTGTTTTGATGTCCTTCTCTTCATTGTTTTCAGCACAAGACACTTTTGCTGATATCCCCTAGAATGTATATGGTGATATACACTGTGCATGTACAATGACCCCTGGGTCACTTATACCTTTGTGTGGTAAGTTTAAGTGTGTATTTTTCTTGTGAAAAAATAAAGACACCAAGCAAGTTCTTTCAGAAAGTTGTTTTATGATATATCTTCAACATATCTGAATAGAGGGGGGTGGTGTCGAATTCAACATTGTTTTCAGGGGGGTCAAAATGTGTCAAAAAGTACAATTGCCATTTTCAAGAAGCTGTACCTCACTTATTACTTTTCTAATGTGTTTATAATTGTATTGGTTTAACGTTCAACTATGTAATCTGATTGACCAAAAGATGGACAGTCAAAATTTTCTTAATTTTGGAGTTATGACCCCCCAGACTTGGCCCCGAATGGACAAAGGCGCATATTTAGGCCTCATTAACTCTAAAAGTAAACACGCTATGACTTCCTGATGCCAGATTTGAATTCTACACCAAATATTACCCCTATATAGTGATTTTCAAAGTTGTGGAGGGCTCCATTACTAATCGGTGCCCCTCTCAACATAGTCTTCCACATTGGGTGGCACTTTTGAGGGTGGACCCCCCTAAATTTCCAATTTGCTTCTAGCGGGAAAACGGAATGGACTATGACGCTCAAAATTTCAGGATTTTCATATCTCATCACTGTCTACCACCACACTTAAAGCGAAAAAAATCCACGACGTGCTGCGGTGCACATCTCGAATGTTGACATGGAATGGGCCTAAACTTTATTTGGTGTAAAAATACATTTAAGTCTCATTTGAAAAGTTGAAGCCCATTTGGAATCCAGTTTGGGTCATAGATGGCAACATGAAACTTTCACATTTCTAAGGTCAAAGTTTATCTGATTTCAATTTATATGTAAAATGTTAAACTTTACATTTGAGTGTGATTTGAAAATAATTTAAGTATTTGGAATCCAGCTTGGGTCATAGATGCACATGGAAACCATCATATGCCAATGAAGTCAAACCTCACATTCCAAGTTCAAAGGTCATTTAAAGGTGCAACGAGAAGAATTTCACATATCAGGTGTCCCTAAAAAATCGAAAGTACTGATTTTTGCCCTGATTATAAGGCTTTCCATCAAAATTATCCCCATCCTGAAAGGATTAAGCTGAGATTATATATTCATTACTTTATTAACGATGGTTAAAAAGAAGAGAAGATACCAGTAGCTTCCCACAATGCATTGCTTCCATTGGATATTTTTGTACAGGTTGCCATGTGGATCTTTAGAGATGAAACACCCTAAAATGCAAGTTTGTGACCAGTACTTCAATTTGAGCCATGTTTCATCACTAACAATCCACATCAGTACCTGTATCAAAACCTCCATGTGGAGCAATTGCATTGTGGGAGCTATTGCAATCTGTCTCTTGTTAAAAGCAACTAAAAACGCCATGACAAGACCAACGATCAACGTTAGCGTGGGTCAAAGCAGGGTACAGCACTATACGAATACATTTACAACGTCAAACATTAAAATACATATAATTATAAAACCCCTCAAAGGTGTGATCAGAGGGGACCAGCTTAAGCAAATTAGATGAAGCATATTACAATTTTAATAATGAGATTTCATCCCACAAGGTTTTATTTTACTATCCATATGGCATAATGAGCATAATAGAGCAATCTTGGAAATATATCTTTGGCAACTGATTTGGGCAAGGAAGCTCGATAAATTAAAAATTGATTCGAGACGAAGTTATTATCTTTTGTTATCAATCCCCTAGAGCCTAATTCAAAGCAAACAAGGTTGTGGTGAACCTCTTGAATTAAGACCTAAAACTAGACTGCCGTATTTGGTTGCACTTAAGGTCATGAGCTTTTTTGATATTCTGTTCAAAAGGAACAGCTCAACTATCAACGCTTTGCCCATAGACTCGTTTATCAAGAACAGATCTGGACGTTGACTATTGGAAGAGGCTCTGTTGGATTGTAACTGCCAATGACCGCATTCCCTTGATAGCACCATACATTTAACATTAGTGTTACATTTACAAATGAGTTTAACAAAGAAACAATATAATGAAGAACTTTAGTCATGCCGCCAAGTATAACGGCCTTGTTTAAGAGCACCCTGAGTCAGGAATTGAGAACATGAGGTAACGTTTCAGTGCTCTTACAATTGTGGCACTGGTGTTCGTTTCTTTTTTCGCCGCCTTTCAAATTGGAAAGCGGAGCAAAAAATCAATCGTAGCACGAACTGCAAAGGAAAGGCCCCCCTTGGTAAATCATACATAATAGACGCCATGTTCCGGTCCAGACTGTTCGGCATCACTTTATATCCAACACCTCCCCTGCTGAACAGTGGAAGGATATATTTTTTCGCAATAGTCACTACGACCCTGGTTCAGAACATTTTGAACCTACATCTTTTTAACCTTAGGCATGATTAGCTTACTGATGGAAGAATCTCCTGGGCCGCCTGATTAAAAATATTCTCACTGTCTGGATACCATGGCGAGCCATTTTCTTAGCCATTGGACTGCACGAATAAGTTTGTTTTGAGGACATGTTTAACACGGCTCATCGGCGAGAACCATAGCCTTCCCGTACGCAAGAGTGTGAGCCTCAAGGTAGATTTCAGAAATCGTTCATATTGAGGCCAGTCCCCGTGCTAAAGAGAACAGCATTGGTTGGACCGGTGGGTTTCATGGAGCCATGACTTAATAGCATTGGTATGAACGGGTCCAAAGACATAAGCTATATCAGTTAGCTCATGGGTCATAAGCAGGAATCGTATAGATGGAACAGAGTAACTCATGTAGATTCTAAGTTTGAAAAAACTCATTGCGAACCAGGACTTATGATATTCATAATCATGCTGGTACTGTTAAAGGTCCGGGTGGTCTTCTGAGGTTTGGTTTAAAAGGGGGGTTTTGTCAGATTCAGGCGACCCTTTGTCCCCCATAATTTTTCTTGCAGTATTCAACCCTATCATTCAGTATCTCAAAACCATGGAGACTCAATATGGCTATGATCTCAACGATACAAAGTTCATTACTCTTCCATTTGCAGATGACTTCTGTCTTATCACAACTCATAAAAGATCCCATCAACGTATCATAAATGAAATCACTAATATTACATCAACTATGAATCAATCCGGCTATGAATCTTTGGTACAAAAATTGTGAAAATTTCTAATTTTGGAATAGGAGCAAATATGAAATTCAGCCTATGCTTTACATTGAAATATAAGCTTATCAAAATCACTTTTTTCTCTCTTTTAAGCCATTTCTGTAGCAAAAATACAAGGTAAGAAAATATATTGAGTGTCTATTACCATATGAAATTACATTATGAAACAATAGTTGGCCTGCCTCAAAATCTATAGTTGCACCCAACTTTAAAGTGAAACAAGTGCAGATGTGTTAAAATTGAATCGGCCTTTCTTGAAAAGTCAATTGAAACCTTCCTATTATGTTAACAATAGGCACCGTGTTGCGCGATCGCGCAAAACGCGAAAAAAAATCGCGAATTTTGGGTCTATCACGATTTTGTTGTCATCGCGATGTTCACGATTTTGTAAAAAAAACACCTTTTTTAATGTTAATTTGCCAATAAACAAACAAAACTGATATTATTAAATCATTATGCAAACGTCGGCAAAAATTGATGACTCATAAAGCTTTCAATAAGTGCCAAAATAAGTCCAAATGTATAAATATCCTAGCGTGAACGTGCCTACTCTAACCTTGATTAGTTGAACACAGATGACCCGACCTATTTTCACTTGTGAAGCGTCATGATATGTTTGCGTTCCGGTGCATTAACAATAATATTGATGATGCTATCAAAGCTATCAACTCGCGGTATCGCGGTCTTGTTCATAATTAGTTTATCCTTGGATAATTTCTTCGGAATTAAACAAATTCGGACTTAGCCGCGGTAGGAAGGCATTTTCCCGGACGGAATCGGTAGGGATGCGGAAGAGATGAAACAACAACTTTCCACAGGTGACTTCATTCAGGGGCAAGAGTGGAAAAACCCGTCACGCGATCACGTCATTCGGGGCCGGGTATTCCCCAATCCCACGGAGAAAGTAAGTTTCTCGTTGATGTATTGCAAGGCATCAGCCCGCGCAGCGGCGTTACATCTGATTCAAATATTTTATTCGGAATAATTAAGGAAAAATAACAGGTGATAATGATGTGCTTATTGTAATTCTTCTCAGCCGAGAAAAAAAGTAACAGAAATAGATGTCAACTTTGGCCGTTGAGCATTGTTTTTGCAAAGACTTTTTCGTGTTCCTGGTTGACTAGCAGGGCAAACATAAGCGCATTTTCGCGATTTTTGACTTTAAAATCGCGCATTTTCGCGCATTTCAAAAGCCGGGGGCCGCGCATTTTGCCGTTTTAAACGCGCAAAACTCCGGTGCCTATGTTAACAAGGTCAAAGGGTACTTCAAGGTCAGTGGAGGTCAATGTGTTTTGATAAAGAAATTCATTAGAGACATAGGGTTACCACCTTTAATAAAATTGTTCTTTTGGAACTCCATTCACGTAATTCTTGGTTTAACTATAAGACCATCTGCTTAGATTAATATTTTTCCCTTTACAAAATCAAATAGGTGAGTTTTCATAAGGCAACACTATTGTTCCATATAGTTGTATGAGTTGTCAAACAGTTTTTACACTGTGGTGTATTATTCTCTATGTTATTGTTCTTTTTTCAGATGCAGATTTATTATCAGAAAAACAGAAGGGGAAATAGCAACCAAATGGATGTCATCGTAGAGGTCAACACAGTCAGTGAGAAAGCGATTCCAGTTGACAGTGAAAAGACTGAAAGTAAAGACTCAAAATTAGAACAGTAATTAATCTGATAATGTATCCCCTCCAACTACACCTACCAAAGAGCAATACCAAACAACACAGGAGGGATCCGGAGTGCTAAGAATGATCTGAGATTCAGCGTACCTTTTTACAGTTTCCATCCACCATCTCCAGTTTGGTACAATCAGATAGTGGGGCGACTTATGTGAACTAACTATTTACAAATGGTAAGCGGCATATCTCATAAAAGAATGATAACATGTGTGTGGTACTAACACTCAAATTCAACACAACAATATTCCCCACTGTGGTACACTATGTCATAGGTACTCTATGTGTATTCCCAGCTGGATGAATTATACTAAAAGGGATATGAAGCCCATAAATAACATTGTTCAAGTGTGCCTCTGCCTGATTTTTACAAAAATATAAACAATGTCAGGAAACTGAATTTAATTTCTAAACCTTAATGCCAACAGCACCGGAAATACATCAAAGAAATAAAAAATAACCTTTGGAGTTTTGCATTTAAATTTTGTAGGACTGCTACTTTCTGCTTTTGATTTATGGATGCTTGTATACATCGAAAATAAATGGTTAAAACAGCATTGAGGAATATGTTAAGCAATGTGTTAATTTATACCATATTTACATGCATTAAAAATAGTAGTTTGAGCACAGTTATGATACACTAGCCGAGGCCCACAAAGCACATTAACATAAATATTTAACACAGAGTGAATTATGGAGCTTCATATCACTCTTATATATTAGTCATAGATTCCAGAGTGTTATGGAGTGAGTACCATCTTGAGACCCATCAAAACAAGGTACTTTGAAGGACACACTTCAGAGTGCACACCTCACCATGCAGGTCAAACAGTCGAAAGTGTCCTTTGAAGTACACAGCAAGTTACCCAGCTGAAGTCCACTTAGATGGTGTTAATTAGGTACACATGGTGTCTACGTTGGTCACAGGTACGTAGGCAGTGTGGGTACAGTACTGCCAGTATGTGTTACATAAGTACCACACAAAGTTACTTTTAAATCGCAGGTTCACTAGAGGTGTAGCAGTACCAACTACAGTTCCCGCAAATAAATCGTGGGCAGCGTGGAACACATGGTAGGCATGTAGCAACGTGTAATGTATGGACGTATTTACGCATTACAGAGATGCAAGCATGTACGCTGTTGTCTACGCTTAATGGCTGTATGTATGCGCACATATCTAATACGCTGGCCACGATTCTTCTCTGTGAACGGAAAAGAACAGTGTTTTTGAAATCATTGTT
Source organism: Ophioderma brevispina (assembly GCA_023653785.1). Classification (NCBI taxonomy): domain Eukaryota; kingdom Metazoa; phylum Echinodermata; class Ophiuroidea; order Amphilepidida; family Ophiodermatidae; genus Ophioderma; species Ophioderma brevispina. Next base: position 30,648 of record JAMKCH010004158.1, read on the forward strand.
GTTTTTCTCTCAGCTTATGGTTTTTAATCAAAAGAACCATTTCTGTGCCTTGTAAAGTCAAAAAGGGTCAGAAGTAGTAACTGTTACTGACTTCTAGAAAATGGTTGGAATTCAACACCACTTAAGGTCCTTCTGGCCCATAAATTTTTGGCATCCTCAGGTTTTGACGTCTTTTAAAACTGTCCCTAACCTGGTGATCTCAAAATGTCGTGTGATCCTTGTTGATGAATCTGTTTGTGGAAAAACTATGTACTTGGCCTATCCAATAGACTACATTAGTACTTTTTGCACCTCCTCTGTATCATATGTTTTATTCTGTTAAGGCCACTCTCATTGATTTTGCTAAATCAGAAATCGAAAAAATAATCAAAAATGCAGGATTGTCATGTATGTAACAAGTACGGCTATCCTAAACAGCCCTGCAATGATAAGACCAAAGCCCCTAATATGGGTACAAAATCGAATTTTTGTAGTAATTACTGCTTCCGTACGGACACTCGGTACAACACTTAATTGATTGGGGATTCGTATCTTTGGACACTGTCGTTTTCTTTCTTTTCTGTCAACTTTACAGCTGGAAAAAGTAACATATGAGAATTCACAGACTTATCCTACACTTTAGAGCTATTCCTGCAAATTTTCAAATTTTTGAACCCTTTCTTTCTCAATCCTGATATGTAGGTCCCTTTAACATAATAAGCACTGAGACAGAATAGGGCAAAGAGTATAATGTATTTGTTCTTCTTTGTATTTGAATCTGTGGCCATGCCCTGGGTTTGTAAGCAAGTGTTAAACTATAAAAGGGTGTATACAGTGTTTCTCAATATAATGTGTCATCTCTCTCTCTTATTCACATTTTGTTGACTTAATCATGGGCATTGGTTTGGTGATGAAGAAAAGGGAATTGAGAGAGTAGTAGAAAATCTGATGCCTGATAAAATAATGAACCATTAAACTTTTTTATAAATATTATGTTAATTGTGCAAAAATAATAGTTTTACCAAAGATCAAGCATATTTTTGTTGGATCTGGACTTTGTTCTGTGAACAGAATTCATAAACGTTCCTAAATCAAGTGAGAGAACACTCCCTAATGTGAATCTGGACTAGTTGGCTCATGTAACATTAAAATGAGAACATTATTTGTAGATATCTGTCTCAGGATGATAAATATCACAAAATAAAATAATCATTATTTTTTTTTTTTAAACGTACAAAGTTACAAGTGATATCAAAATGGTACTCGTTTTTTATGTTTTTTAAGCTAAAATTTATCAAAAGGTGCCTTTTTGTAATTGCTGGCATCATTTTCTTTTTTACAAATGTGACTTTTCACATTTCTAAGACCAAGATATTCGCTACTTGCATGGTTCCAACCGTACAATTAGAACCTCAACTGGCAGCAACATGAAGATTAATGTAACTTGAATACTTAATATCATGTGACTGCAACAATGAGGTTTTTAGGCATAGCTGCCATTTGGTTAGAATTCCCATCAACATACTATTTATGCCAAGTCTTTGGTCAGTGGCTTTTGAAATGGTTTCTTCAGCACTGTTACCATTTCACTGAATCACTTGTGTATTTGACTAACTGCCAGTCGAGGCTGTACTTGTAAAATTGATTGACCGTGCAAGAAGGGAATGTTAAGAAACAATTTCAACTCCATTTTTATTATGCAACTCCTATGATTAAGCATTGTTGTGGTGCTTGAGGCATTTTTTTTAAGAAAGAATAAGAGTTTTGCGGATATCGATATATTTAATTAATGTTAAGTGCAAATATGGTGATTGAGAAGTTTGCTGTATAAAACTTGCATATCAACACACAGTAAAGAATTAATCATGCAATCTGATTTTTTTTGTAGCAGAGTAAATTATGTGATTTTATAAGATTTTATTAAAATACTGAAATTAACTGTAATAATTCTGTGTTAAAGGGGGATGGTCCGATTAAATATATAAAGTTTTCATAATTGATAGAATGGCCTTCCCCAAAAACCCTATCGTAAAGTTTCTAAATTCGCCGATATTTCAATCCGGTTTGATGTGAAGCTAGAACCGCGATTTTGTGAACCTCATAGAGTGCTGTGTAAAAGTAATATTGGTCGACCAAAATGGAGCACATTTTGTTGCTCCTAACACAGCCTACAAAAAAATTTCTGACTGCCTGGGGACCCTCAAAAGAAGTGGGCAATTTTTTCGTCAAATATGTGCATGAAGTGTCACATCACAACACATTTAGCACAAAGTCCTACAGCTGGCCCAGTATTTTGACACACTGGTGTCAATCTGGGCCTGTATTTGGAACCTTTTTGTATACATTTAGGGTGTTTTTTGTTTATTTTTTCCTTACCTTTTTAAAATTTTCTGGCAGTTGTCAATTTTTTTTCTGGGACCTATGGTCCTGGGGATTTTGTAGTCCGGTGTGTGTCTCATAACTTCCAAACCAAACATCATTTAGCCCTAAGATTTCACAGGGTAAATGATCAAACTAGTTGCTTTCTTCCGATACAAAAAGTTCGACACTTCCATTAAAATCTGGGGTTCTGGGGACGAGGCATTACAATCAGGCATGGACCTTTAACAAAAGAATACTGTCCACTTTTAACCTTTATTTGTCTTGTAAATGTAGATTAATAACAAGAAACAGCATTAACTCTTTAATCTGTTTTCAATCGGGATGTGAACTGCAAGGTGATATAATTGCAGAGTTTTTTTTTTTTACAAAATGTCAATGTGTATGTTTGTTTCCACTGCCAAACTGGGCATGGGGATTTTGCAACAGACAGATCCTTCTGTCCTGTCTGACTATATGTTTGTGCTCCATTTTGGTTAGGGTGTTGGTTAGCTTCACTGTTTTTTTGTATATCCTGGACAAATTGCTTGGGCCAATGGCAGCCATTTCTTGATCAGAACTACACTGCCCAATGTTCATTGTGGTTTATTGCCCTCATTATTTGTGCATATTAATGAGCCATTTGCATATTTGCTCGCTGCCAGTTTGCTCCTCACCAGGGGATCTGCAAGTTTTAACTCAGTATTTTAATAATATGATTAATTGATTGGAGCATGTGTGCATTTCATATAGCTGAATATTTTTTCTTAAAGGTGCACCAAGATATTTACAGGCCATCCATATATTGTGTCGTATGTAGTGATTTCATATAGATTAGACAATGCGATAGACTTCTTACCTTGTATTTGGCTAAAGAAAAACAAAGGCAATTTTGTTTTGCTTGATTTACACTATAAAACATAAGCTGAATATTGTATTTGCTCTGATACAAAATTAGAAATTTTCACAATTTTTTATACCAACAAAATATTTTTTAGCTTAAATCTTCAGATGGGGATATTTTTGACCGCAGATTTTTGAGGGAAAGCCTCTACAGCAGTGCAAAAAGCAGAGCTTTCAAATTTTTTTTGGGGTGGGGAGGGCACTGACTTGAAATCCTCTCATTGCACCTTAGCACACTCATCCTTTATGGACACTAGAAAGTCAACCATATAATAGGAAGCACTATCTATTGATGGTCAAGCCCCGGGGTCAAGTGAACTATGTGATCTTTTTTTAGCCAGGGACACCTGATGTGAAATCTTTTATGCACCTTCATCACACTCATCCTTATGGACCTAGAAAGTCAAACATTAATAATATGAGCACTAGCTATATCGCATTGGTCAAAGTGGAACTTATGTGATTTCTTTAGCCAATCAGTAACATAAGAAAATGGGTTAACCTGAGGAGGCTAGTGCTTAACAATATGGTGGAAACTGCAATTTCAACTGGTTGTTTTGGTTTTTTTGAAATGAAGATATGATGTACATTAGCCAGAGAAATCTGTATGAAAAAGGCAGGTAGTGTAACAACGGGGTGGGGGTAAGTGCATTTTCATGTAGTATTTTTAATTGGCTGCCCATATTAACCAGCAAAAACCCACTGCTATGAGCTTATGTATTGCATAATACAGGGGGGTGGGGTTAAGTGCATTTTGTAATGTTAAGTGCATTTTGTAAGTAGGATTGTTAATTGGCTGCCCATATTAACCACAAAAACCACACTGCTATGAGATTATGTATAGTGCTTCGCAAGAGCCCGAAAAACCCTCTATTTTTTCGAGTCCGTGACCTAATTTGAACAAGTGCATCATATAGCAAATTAAAGCTTGGAATCTCAGGAATCCGAAACTGCATGATGCAAAAAATATAAACAGTGGTACAGTTGAGTTATGAGGGGGGTAATGACCCCCTACTGAAAATCGCCAATAAATGAAATTGACACTGTATGCATCTACTATAATGTACAACTTCCAATGCTTTGCGCTATAAGCATGCGTTTGGATATGCACCTATCATGCTTAGGTAGTTATCCACCATTCTTAGGTTCATATACATAAATCTAAAATAATGTACATCACCCTGGGGGGGGCGGGGGAAGGATCTCCGAAATTAGATCTATACCATCTATCCATGGTGATGTGACTACATTGCGCTGACTTATTTTCTTCCCAGTAATTAAAATGCTAACTATATTGTAAAGTGATCTCATATTCTTCTTCATCATTTTCCTAACATCTACCCAAATTTTCAGATAACAACGAATGATCCATTACCTGGGAAGTAGGCATCAAAAATTGGGGGGGTTATTGGAGTTAACTGTCTATACTTCGTGTGGTCACAGTTTGCTATTCCTTAAAGATGCTTTCGTGAATTTCAGCACTTCCTGTTAAAGTCCAACCTCTTGAAACATTCTCTAAGGAGGTCAAGAGAGTCGCCTTGTGGAAAGAAGACTTGCCATCAACCAAGTACATCTATCTGTATTGAACCTGGTGAGCATCTCCCACCTGGCGCTGGGACTCCATGTGCTGAATGGCGATGGCTCAAAAGATTGAGAACCAGAACTGGCCGATCTAAGGTTTCCTTGCGAAGTGGGGCTAT
>JAMKCH010004159.1:0-35111 GCA_023653785.1 Ophioderma brevispina
TGATTGGTGGGGTTGAGAAAGTTGCTATATTACCGGTGGATGTGAAGGTAGGGCGCTCATTGAGAATGTTATCCGCAGTCTTGTGATGATCGAGAACCACATTGGCAGGCTGACGCAGCCCCCATCGGTGCATTGCTGTTGAAACGACGATGCTGTGCAAATCCGGTTCAAGGTGAACTTCCTTAGGTGGAAGATTGCTACCAGTGGACAGTTTCTGCCATAGGTGTGATAGTGAATCGGTATCTCTGGTATTGGACTATCCAGGCAGTATTCCAAGTCTGTTAGATGTTGAATGGGGAGCTGGAGAGTTTAGCAGCATGTTGACAGAAAGGTTGACGAGAGCGGCCAGTCTTTGTCTGTGGAGCTGCTGTGATTCTTTTGACAGTCATTATGCAGCAGGTGCTTGTTGTTCCAACAGAGCCTTATCACCAGTTAGGTGTGAGGTTATCCCAAAGCACTGCAGGACAATGCCTGAAAGCACTTGGTAGGAATTCAGGAGGGAGTGGGACGAAAGCTCCCCACTTACTTCTCAGTGTGTATATTTTGACACCTAAGGCGAAAAAAGAGGTCACCCTGGCCTCTAATTCCGGTATGCGTGCCAACATAAATAGAAAAGGAACTCATCCAAAGAGACTGATAGATCAACGGAAATCAATAGTAAACAGAATAAAGCTCCATTACAAACTACTGATATCGATTGATCATGGGTTGTGTTTTGAAACAAACCTAAGTAGCTTACACATTATCAAGAATTTGGGTAGGACGCATACCAGAATTATTAGAGCCAGGTAAACTCAGTACCGCGACACTAAGACCACCATATGAAAATAAGTGATAGTATTGAATTGTCCAAACAGACCTGATGAACATCTTCAATAAAGTCACGAAGTGTGCAGTTACAAACTTATTTGTAATTGATCTCGTGTGTACACTTCTCCTTGAGATTATAGATCTCTACTTATCTTCAGTGATCGCTTGAATTATTCCATGAGGCCAGGGGATATGGAGTTTATTGCTTTGTGTTATCATCTATTTTGCACGTAGACCTCAATATTCTTTTTTTTTCTGAGTGGTATTTAAAGGTTACCAATGTGAGCGATATGGGGAAAACCCGACTGCATGGTGGGAAATTTTATTTTGAGTTTTTACTATCAATGACAAGATTTCGAAAATATTAAGTTTCCATAAACTGTTTGTAGTTTCATTCTTATACACACGTCAAAAGTTACGCCTTATACAATCTTGACAAAAAAATAAAAAAAATAAAAAAAATAAAAAAAATAAAAAAAATAAAAGTTGTTCTTTTTTTTGTGGGCCGCCGCTATAGCTGACAGGACCACTTGCAATCTTTGCGTGTGTATGTGTGGATGGAGGGTGTGTGTGTGTGTCATAAAATTGTTAAGTTTTTTTAATTCATTTTTATACAATTCACTTGCTGCCACAATGATTATATTGTGTTCTAATCATGTGATATCTGTTGTGTGGGGTGTGTGTGATTGTCTGTGTGTTGTGTTGGAAGTCCCTTTTTGATTATAAAGTCTAAAAAGGAAACCATGGTTAGTAAGATGGATGCTTATTTTTAATAAAACAGAGGAACTAACAATATGGCTGCCGAAAGAGAGAAAAAAGGGTGTTTTTTTTTAATTGACCTCAATTGAAAAGTTGAATTAATTGAACCAAACTTCGGTCACAGGCTGCACATGGGATCCTCATTTATGTTGATGAGGTCAAGGTATGCGTCAAGGTCAAAGGGCATGTGAGTTCAAGTTAAAAATAGGCTAAAAATGTAAATGACCTCCAATTGAAAACTTGAATTCATTGAAACCAAAACTTGTCATAGGTGCACCATGGGATCCGCTCATTATAGGTCAAAAGGGGTTGAGGCAGTATGTAAACATATTGATATAGGGGCTTATAAAATAGTAGGAAGAGACAACCGAACATTAAAGGTGCAACGAGAGGATTAAGCACCCAAATATGTGTCAAATAGAATTCCAATATAGACTAGACAATTCAATAGATTTCTGGCCTTGTCTTTGGCTGCGCGAAATATCTTAAAAGAGATGAAAAGGTGATTTTGTTGATTTGCTTTAATTCAAAATAAACATTAGGCGTAATTTGTATTTGCTCCTATACGAAATTAGAAGAAAGAAATTTTCACAATTTTGTCAAAGAAACCATTTCTCAGCTTAATCTTTCAGATGGGGTTATTTTTCATGGAAAGTTGACATCAGGGCAAAAATGCAGTACTTTCGATTGGTAAGGACACCTGTATGTGAAATTCTCTTGTTGCACCTTAAGTGAAGACAAAGCCATTGACATGTTTATACCAAAGATAATGAGGGCCATACTTTTACACTCTAAAAGTTGAAGATAAAAATTGTCTTGGGTTTCAAAAGTGCGGAATAAGTGGTCAAAAATCTGAAACTGGCGCAGATATGCAATAAATGACGGGCCGAACCACCCTGTGCTATATGTCTTGTGAGTCTGTCATCCGTGTCTACTCGGTAGTTGGGTGACTCACAATAATTGATTGCTACACAAATGACAAATCCATTTCTGCAAGAACTTTCGCTTTTAGACATCAAAAACACACAAAAAATGATGTTATATCATTGTTGGCCTTTACGAGAATAGAAGTAGAAGGTAGGACAAACTTCATTAAAAAAATTCACAAATGCAGGGTTGATGATTAGAGTGTGGCCGTTCAGCCAACGCTCTAGATGACCACTATCTAAGGGTCAGTTAAAGGCAGTGGACCGAGGAGACATGATATTAAAATGACACCTAATCTGGATGGAAAAGCATCTCCAATTTACAACGTAAAGATGTTACCAAAATTTCAATTGAGTTTGTCGGTGGACCATTGGTCACAGCATTCATCTTAAGGGTACAAATAAACCTGCTCAAACATTAAAGGTTAACACCATACCTGGCTGGCCGCCTTAAGGATAACAAATATTAAGTGTACTACTTTCTTGCATGGCATCTGAAAAATGATTTAAAATTCTAATTCGGATGTGTACGTACCTAAAAGGAAAAGGCAACTTGATCAAAGAAGAACTACCTAGATCAACGAAATCAATTAGTAAACGGAGAATACGCTCCCATACACACTACTGCGTATTGATTGATCATGGATTGGGTTTTGAAACAAACCTAAGTAGTTCAACAGTAGCAAGAATTTAGGTGGGTACGCATACGGAATTAGAGGCCAGTAAACTCATTCCGCGATGACCACATATGCGAAAATAAGACTGATAGCATGAATGGTCTAAAAGGCCTGATGAACATCTTCTAGGATTACTCTTAGACTCTAAAAAGTTGAAGGAAAAATTTGTCTTAGGTTTCAAAAGTGTGGAAAATTGGTAAAAAATGGCAGATATGCAATAAATGTTCGGGCCGAACCATGTGCTATATGTCTAGTGAGTCTGTCATCCATGCCTACTCGGTAGTTGGGTGTACTCAAAATAAATGTTTGCTACATCAAAATGACAAATCCATTTCTGCAAAAACTTTCGCATTGTTCATTTTAGACAATCAAACACACGCAAAAATGATGTTATGATAAATATCATTGTTGGCCTTTAAGATGATAGAAGTAGAGGTAGAAAAACTTCATCAAAAAATTCACAAATCAGGTTCATGATTAAGAGTGATTGGCCGTTCAGCCAACTGGCTCTAGCTGACCACTATCTAAGTGGTCAGTTAAAGGCATTGACCGAGGAGAAATGATACGTTAAATGACACCTAATCTTGACTGGAAGCATCCTCCAATTACAACTTAAAGATGTTACCAAAATTTCAATTGAGTTTGTCGGTGGACCATTGGTCACAGCAGTCGTCTTAGGGGTACAAATAAATTCTGCTCAAATCTTACAGGTTATACACCACTAACCTGGCTTCCGTAAGGATAAAAGATATTGGATGGACTACTTTCTTGCATGGCATCTGAAAAAATGCTTTAAAATGTCTGAAAATGCACTAGTTATATTAAGAAAGTGATGAAATTTCATGATTGACATAGTAGACTGGTATGTTTTCTCAAACTAAGTGGCATTTAGACAGTGAATTTGAGGCAATTTACTCTGCGCTTATCAATTTTACATCAATTTGCCCATTACATATAGCTTGAGCGACTATAGAGAATCTTGTGTTGGGCGGTATGATGTGCGGGGAGTTTGGTGATTCATAACTTACAAGTTTCTGGTCATCATATGTTCAAAATTTGGTTGTTTGGTGATTTTAGCTTGTACTTTGGTGTGATATTGTTGTATTTCATCTAGGAGAGTTTTAAATGTGAAAGATTCATGCTCAAAGTTGCCATTTTTCCATAGACTACTGTGTATAAGTGCGTTAGTGGTGTGTAACCTATAGGAAGAGGAAAGAGCATCACAATCATCAGCTTTCGTAACCCCCTGGAGTCTACTACATTTCTTACAGTGATTGTGATTGGTTGGTTACTCAATTTGTTCATTTGGGTTACCAATTACAGCAGCTTTTCTAAAATATTTCACTCCATGCACTCTTTCTGAGGGATACCATCATTCTAACAATGTACCTGATTGGTTCAATAAACAGTATCACCTTCTTTTTAACCAATCGGCCGGTAGTTCTTACGGGGGTTAAAGTTCAGTATGACCCGGTCACTCATCCTCATGTGAGCACAAGAAGGTCATCAGTGCAATAGCTGCCTTGTGATACATCTGTGTGCTGCCACATATTAGGATGACTTTCAATTTTTCTTTCCTTGAGTCGGCGGCTCTTGAAACGCTACTGTTTTTCTCATTTACCCTGTGAAATTTTAGGGCGAAAAGATGTTTGGTTTTGGATGTTATGAGTGGAAATGTTGGTCAACCAATACTTAGGGCTCAAGTGGCCCTCGATGGCCTCCAAACAAGCAGCCCATCAACATGCACTTTAAATGTGAGATAAACACAGGGACGGCACCAGGGTAAAATCATAGGAGGGGTGAACATCATGGGGGTGAAACGGTACAAGATTACTTCATGTAGGTTAAAAAAACCCAATTTTTATGCAATTTAATGCTTAAAACCACTGTTTTCCTACATTTTTAAATTCTCAGGGGGTGGCTGCCACCCCCTGGCACCACCCCTGGATAATCTTGCTTGGTTATAACTATTATTAAAAAATGCTGATTGTTAGCATTTAATAGAGAAAGGTAATAAAATATTATTAACGACTATTTATCGACGTTTTTAATTTAAATGCATTTGATTAGCCCCATTTTTAAAATATTCTTTAATATATGATAAATTTGATTCAGGTGAAATTTAATGAGCATTATGGGTGTATTTAGATTTAATAGCAGCCAGCTGGCTGTATAAAATCATTTCTATAAGCCATAAAATTACCATTGTACAGCTGGTGGCAGACTACCACACCACTGAGGCATTAAAGGTGCAAAGAGAGATTTTGAGGCACTCAAATATTGTGTCATAATAGTAATTTCGTATAGATTAGACACTCAATAGATTTCTTACCTTGTATTTGGCTACAGAAATGCCTTAAAATAGAGAAAAAGGTGATTTTAGTTTGCTTATTTTTCAATAGAAAATAAAAGGCTGAATTTCATATTTGCTATACGAAATTAGAAATTTCACAATTTTGAACCAAAGAAATATTATATTTCTCAGCTTCATCCTTTTTGATAGGGATATTTTGGATGGAAAGCTTTACATCAGGGCAAAAATCAGTACTTTTGATTTTTTAGGGAACCTGATATGTGAAATCTCTTGTTGAACCTTTAACTCCCAAGATTTCCCTAAAGAACAACCACACATTATGGGAGCCACGGTGAACAAAGTACTTCATTGACGGGTGCGCAGAATTCAGCTCCTGCTCTGCTAGTTTGTGCTTGTTTAGATTACATCCATGGTACGTAAAATCCTCTCACTTCTGAAGTAATTTACAAACAAACTAGCCATAATCCCGTTCTTAGAACTGTGTAAATCAAATAATATAAGACTTCAAATTTAGGATTTGTGTCAAAAGTAGGATTGGCTTATTAGATTAGATTACTCGCAAAACAAGATGAAGTTTCAGATCAAATAACAAAACTCACTCATAAAAACGCCATAGATGAGTTATTTTCTTCTCCACAAGAGGGGCGTGACTTAATATAGTTATTATCTGGGAAAAATAAAATCACTGATGCAATAACTCTGAATGCTAGCTGCAAACTCTGAATGTGTTAAAAACAAGATTTTGTTTGCCAGTGGTGTGGTAGACTTCCTGCTAAGTAACAAGTTCTTGTTTAATTTATATCAATTTATTATATCAGCATTCATAGCATTGCTGCCATTCAGTGCTTCCCTGTGTACCTTCTTTCCAAATGCACATTCACAAAATAGTTCTTATCATTTATGTAAATACTTGAGCTGATTTCAACCAAACTTGTTCAGAAGAACCACTGGGCCAAGCTTGTCTGAGAAAAAGCTCAAGAAAGTATTTAGGGTTATACCGTGACGTGTGTGTTCTCCATGGCATCTCAAAATAGTTCTTCTCATTTATGTAAATACTTGAGCTGATTTCAACCAAACTTGTTCAGAAGAACCACTGGGCCAAGCTTGTCCGAGAAAAAGCTCAAGAAAGTATTTAGGGTTATACCGTGACGTGTGTGTTCTCCATGGCATCTTGCTTGGGCGAAAAGAGAAAAATAATTATGATCTATTCACTAAAAGAACTGCAGTTTTGTTTTTCATCCCTTCAGAAACAAAGACCCAGCATTATTCTCAATAATATGGGCAATATTTCAAAAGGCAATCAAGCGAAAACACTGGGACACATGCGGGTAATAATTGTCAAGTGTAACACATTGGAGTGTGTCACTAATTGCGGTTGCGTGTGCGTGTTCAGTGCATATGGCTGCCGTTTAACCCCTGGGCACTATACCACCTATGATACAGTCTCTCTGATTGGTTCATTACAGGACACAACATGAGATAGTTCTCTGAGTAACCAATCAAAACACTGCTTCAATTTCTCATTGTAAACCATACCACCATTCTTACAGTATCTCTGATTTACTCATTACGTAATATTACCTACCAAGTAACCTATCAAAATAGTGCTTCTATATCTCTGTGTAAACCATATACCACCATTGTTACAGTATCTCTGATTTGATCATTACACAATATTACCTGCTAAGTAACCAATCAAAATAGTGCTTCTATATCTCTGTGTAAACCATATACCACCATTGTTACAGTATCTCTGATTTGATCATTACACAATATTACCTGCTAAGTAACCTATCAAAATAGTGCTTCTATATCTCTGTGCAAACCATACCACCATTGTTACAGTATCTCTGATTTGATCATTACACAATATTACCTGCTAAGTAACCAATCAAAATAGTGCTTCTATATCACTGTGTAAACCATACCACCATTGTTACAGTATCTCTGATTTGTTCATTACATAATTACGTTCCTTAGTAACCAATATAAAATAATACTTCGATTCCAATATATAGCCAGGTAGTGCACAAGGAGTTAAGGTTGAGAAGTTCATAGAAGTGTAATCTCTCATTAGGCCTAACTTGTGAAACTTGGTTAAGTTTTAAATGCGAATTACAATACATCTAACTTCAGGAAATGTATTCATGGTTGGCCTGATGGGTTACGAAATTCAAGAAGTAGGACAGGAGCATTTGGGGAAGTTGTAAATCTGTCTTGAAATGTTGCCATAGAGATCACACCTTTAATAAGGACTACTACACTTGCCGTCACAATTCCTTTTCTAAAATAGGCGTCTACACTGTAAATTTTTAAGAATGCCTAAAATGTAACACTTTATGAACACCTGACACGTGTTCATAACAGTGTTCTGTTACGTTTTCTGTGATAAATACTTCCAGTTCCTTAAAATATGTGAAGTGTTCACTTCACTGAAGAGTTCTGAAGGGTGAACACTTCAGACGCCTAAAAAATGCCAATGTTCTAAGGTGTCCGATGTGTTCTCAGCGACTCCGACGAAAAATCTAACTTTTTTTCATTTTTACTCTAAGGCAGCAAAAAATGGAATATATATTTCGATTGTAATCATTTATTTAGTTTTCTTAATATTTTTAACATATTTTAAGGAACTGAAAGTATTTATCACAGAAATTGTAATTTGAACATGTGTCAGGTGTTCATAAAGTGTTACATTTTAGGCATTCTGAAAAATTTACAGTGATACATACGTGCGCGAGATTTGCTGCATGTAACGCACATCTATGTATTTCCTTTGCGCTGTGTCATGGTTCTGTCTGGCGGGAATGCTGGCGTAGTCTTGACACAGAGAAAAGGAATGTTAATTTAGCTTTATTAGTTGCACTAATATTTAAAATGGAATATTTGCACTCTTATCAGTGTATTACTCATTTGACGTTTTCTTCCCTGGACAATCTCTGCCAAATGCTGTTTTTTAGCCTCTAGGGGGGTAGGTATAGGTCTAAGCTATGGGTGCCCACAGCGTTACACATGGTTTTGTATGTCGCAGTGAGGGTGTAAAACTTTACACAGATATATTCCCACAGTATATGAATATACCTACAAATACCCCCACAATGCATGTATGTACCCATTTATACACAAAAACACACAACATTGTGGGGGTATCCCACAATGTACCTCTTGTCGGTATGTGTGTTTGTATCCCCCAAGAGCTTTTGGATGTAGGAGAGATATGATGTTCTCTGTCAGCCTGGCTTCCTCTTGCCATGCGGCGGTGTGTAGAAAGCATATAACCTATACTAAGCTCTCCCTCTGGGATCCTTGAAAAGTAAGCTGTCTCAGCCTTACTCGGTTTATCAGAGGTTCTTACCTGTTAGAGCATAGATTTTGGCATTTGGACACACAATCAATGCGCTTGATGTTCAGCATGATGCTGAGCAAACATGTTGCAAAGAATTGACCTTGCTCCCAAATTTGTTTTGTCAGCACCCAAGTTTCGCAGCCATATAAAATCCTGTCACGCGCATGTTGTGTTGACGAGCCGTACTTTCATTTCGATTGGATATCTTTGACTTCGCCATATACGCGCTTCACACTCCCAAAATGCTGACCAGGCAATGGCTTTTCGTCTGTTTCGTCATTTAGAACTTGGAACCATCATACACCAAGATATTTGAAGTCGGCACATTGTTGATGCACTCGCCATAAACTTAAGCAGTGGAATGGGTTGCCGTTGGTAGTCATGTACTCTGTCTTTGACACTGATGATAAGGGCCCAATCTTTTTTCTTCACCTGCAGCTGCTGTTCTTGAAACTGTGCCTGATCTCTTAGGGATTGAAGACTCCAATAGGGCGATATCGTCAGTGAAATCTATGTCATTTAAAACTTTGGCTGGATACCTCTTGGACTGACGTGGATGTTCATCAAATCGGAATCTGTATCTTTAGGTTGCCTTTTGCAGGCAAGTATTCATCAGTTCAGCAACAATGAAAATAAAGAGGCTACTACATCTCCCTGCAGTACCCCTGTTGAATTAGGAAATGCCTCCGAGATATTTCCAATCTACGCATACAGCGCTGTGGAAATGCCGGTAGAAGGACGCCTATGGCTTTCCCACCTGTCTGGGATACCATAGTGCCGAATAACCGAGAACATGACCTTCCTGTTATCGATCAAAGGCTTTCTTAAAATCGAGGAAGGTGATGGTGAGTGGGAGGTTATAACTCTGAAAAGGCCTCCATTATTCTCCTTAGAAGGTGAACCTGCTGTTCCAGCGTCTACCTGGGCGTAAAACCAGCTTGGTTGGATCTTAGTGTAGGATCAACATGCTCTCGTATTCTTGTTATCAGGATTTTGTTGTAGACTTTTGCTGCACTGACATCAAGTTAATTCCTTAATTATTTATGCAGCTGAGGTCTCCTTCTTAGGCAAATGAACAATGATGTTAGTGATCCACGGTTCGGGGGTTGTAAGAGTGGTGAAAACTTCAACGCACAACTTGTTGATGACCTGCAACATTAAGCTTCCCCACCACGCTGGAGTGCTTCTGATGTCATTATTTGCACTGCCCCGCTCCAGCTGCCCTGTTGTTTTTGTTTTCATTCCTTGAAATTGCCTTTCTGGGTTCTTCGAGGGATAGTGGTGTCTTGGCATATAGGAAGGTCCTGATCAGCATGAGAAGGTAGGTCAGATACTGGTGGACCATTATCGTTTGTTTGAGTAGAGAGTAAAGTATCGCCGCCACACTCATAAAGAATGTCTTTTTCACTGATAGCCTTTTCCGTCCTTTTCTTGACTTGGTGGAAGATCTTATATCCTGACCATATATTTTTGAATAATTTTCCACGTTGTATTACATTCATCACGCCTGTCTCATCTGAGCGATCTGCAACTTTCAAGTCCATCCTCTTTGTTTGAGTTTGGGCCAGTCACATCAATTTATAAACTTATACGATTCATTCAGCCTTGCATTGAGATTTCAACACATGCATTCCTTGAATGGTTGGTTCTAAATCAATGGGAATTTCTTCTTTGGCCTTATCTCATCCTGTCTCATCCGTGCGGTTTCCCTTAGACAACCCCGCTAGGATTCCACAGGGGCTGCATTTGCCACCATTCTTTGGCTGCTGCTTCAACCGCTTCCTCAATTAGGTTGTACCTTTCAGTGATTGACACAGAAGTCCAGTTCTTGAGGATCTGAAACCTATGGAAAGTTCGATCTGAAATTGGGGTTTTGAAGAAGGATTTTGTAGCTTCTTCCGTCCAACTTTGGTCTTCTACAGTTTTACCTTTTAGATGTGTCTAAGGCTGGCTTTTGAGACGGATGCTGATTATTCTGTGATCAGAATCAAGCTCCACATTGTTGTAGGCTCTGCATTACAGAGAGAATTCACCCATTTCCATTGACTATGATGTGGTCCATCTGGGATTTGGAACCATTTGGGTGCATCCAGGTCCATAGACTGCTGCTTGGTTGGGGAATCTTGCCTGAGCTTGCCTTAGCTGTACTCTTGACCGAGTGAACAAGCTCTCACCATTGGTGGGGGTTGTTTTCCTCATGGGGTACAGTAGGACCAACTGGGTTTAGACATGGCTATCTGCCATGTTATTCTGGCATTGAAGTCCCCGATTAGTAGATGAATATCATGTCTCTTTACAGCCTCAAGGTGTTCTTTGAGAGTGTCATAAAAGGTGTCCTTTTCTGTGTCACTAGCTGACTCTGTTGGAGCATAGACAGTTGTTACTGTGAGCTGTGGATTACCATGGAAAGTAGCTGTTAGGATCCGCTGCGACTGATTGTATACTCACAGGCATCTGTGAATGCTTGGTTATGGTCAATCCGACCCCTCCATGTCTCTGTTCTGGGATCAGCTTAACGAGGACCCATTTTTGTCGTCTGACCATACTTCGTCAGTTGGTAATTGTTGTGATTAGGCGGTTTTCCTTAATACCATCAATGTCAAGTCCTACATCATTGCAGCCTGTGAAAAGTTATGTAACTTTCCTTGTCGATGCAAAGTGCGGCACGTTGTACGTCTGACACTAAGAAGAGGATTGAAAGTAAGCTAGGCAGACATTCAGGGCCCCAGTTCGTGATTGTGGGCCGAGTCCACTGGTCCGTCAGGAGTCATCCTGTGACATCTGTCCATCTACCGTTGATTATTATTTATTTGGGTACTTTTTGTGCTTTTCGTAATCCACATTGTTGCAGAAATTTATTTTTATTCCAGTTCTGGCAAAACTGCACGGGGGATTGGCATGGACAGTTTTTTGTTCCGGAAATCCAGCAACCGAGGTCTACTCATTAAATTGGAGTTCGCCCCTGTCGTGAAGCGTGTTGGCTGAAAATTTCAATTTATTCATACGCCCTGGCTGTCATGTGTAAGCAGCAATTATGTGTTTGTCCATTGGCCGGTGGGATTTCTCCTCATTCGCCCTCTGCCGTTGGAACTAATTTGTTCTCATCCACAATGTAATGACATACCTAATGGAGGATCTCGCTGTCATAAAAAAATGTCTGAACTGAAGATGCTGAGCATAGTGCAGGATGATCAACCAGGGATGAAAACTTGAATAATCTAGCCCTACCAGAAAAAACAGCACCTGATGGTATCGCACTGTTCTCCAGCAGTTTAAGGAACAAGTCCGACCAGAACATAACTCACAGATGCTCTGATACCGCAGGATTAACCCTACACACCCCAAATTTAACATCCAGTACCTAGAAACACCTTGGAGGCTGACAGCGGTCCTTCCCCGGCACTCGCTGGCCAGTACACGTTTTTTGACAAGCAAAAAGACTGGCCAGACATAGAGTGTTTGTCATAATCCATTGGACATCATGAGATACGCATGAACTGCGCTTACATAATCCCACATTGTGTCGTATTTGCGTAAAGCAGGCATACATAGTTTCATGTCAAAGGGATGTTGGACAAATACTAACATGTTTGAAGCTTCTTTAAGTTTTGTCCTACCATTGAATCCAATAAACATTTGCTCAAATCTTTGAATAATATACCATGCACATGTATGATTATATTAATCACCTTTACAAGTTCAATAGCGAGCATTCACATGTGACAATCCTTGGCGTTTACATTCAAAACACCATGGTTCACAGCTAATTTCACCCTATGCAACCACCAAAGCTTGGTTGTTACAGGTGCTAGGGCGGCAGGTTGTTTTCATATTGTTAAGTAACAGCACCTGTTACTTTAGTAACTTTATCCACTGCATAATGTAATGGTAAATACCATTTGAGCAAGTAAGGAAACAGATTCACCAAGGGAACAAACACTGATATGTTTGCATTCCACTGTAGAGCGTGTAAGTACATAAATTTGACTTTTTGTTTGTTTTGTTTCAAGCTGAATAAATTATCCATCCATTGTTATTGAAGAAAAGCTGAATTTCTAGTTAAGAATTTTACATTTGTTATCCTCTACTAGCAGTTTTTGCCATGGTAGATCTAAATGTCATCATCCTCTCACAAACAAGCTCGCTGTACTGCCCAATTCCTGGTCCGTTTTCATTACTCATGCACCATAGTACCTAGGAGGTAATTCTACATCGGTGTGAGACACAGATCTGTAGGTCACATTTCAAAGGTCAATCTGCACAAGTTGCTCTGCTTCCCAGATCTCTACTCCAATTTTGATGACTCTTGCACCAGAGGACCTTTGATGGTAGTACTACATCTGGTGTGAAAAACAGATCTGTAGGTCAAGTGTCACATATGCGGTCCAGTGGATAAAGCGCCCGACCCGCACCCCAAAGGTGGAGTTTGAGCCCCACTGAGGCCAATGTGTTTCGCCCTTGAGGGAAGGCGCTTTACCTCAATTACTCCCCCTACCCAGGTGTATAAAATGTGGTTACTCGGCATTATTCAATGTTGGGAGGGTAACAGACTCGTCTGGAGAGGAGGTGTAGCGATCCCCCTACATCAACATTATATGGTGGAGTCTGGCCCAATCGCTTTGAAAGAGAATATTGCATCCTTTCCTGTTACACATGTCCGTCCCCTTTACCTTGTTTTAGGTGAAATGTCAAAGGTCCATATCTGCAAAAGTTTGCTCTGCTGTCCCAGATTCTGGTCCAATTTTGTCAAAGCCCTTATTAGGTACCTATATCTGGTGCGGGTGTGAGAAACATCTGTAGGTCAAATGTCAAGTTATATCTGCACAAGGTGTTCTGTTGCCCAATCTCTTGATCCAATTTTCATGACCCCTGCACCAAAGGGCCTTCTAGGTAACACTATCGCGTAAGATACACATTGGTAGGTCAAATGTCAAGGTCACATCTGCACAGTTGCTCTGCTGCCCAGATCTCTTGTCAATTTTGATGATTCAAGAACCAAAGGACCTGAGTAATATAATAATGCTACATCCTGATGTTGAGATACAATCTGAAGGTCAAAGGTCATATACGTGAAACTACATTGTCAATGTTTTCTCCTTTTATCCCCCTTTAATCTGTAAAATCTCTCTCTACTCTTTTATTGTTTTGCAAACCAAGATCATGTCCTGCTGCTCATTCATCAATAACTTAATGCATTATTATTTCTAAGATCTTACGTCATGTACGATTATACAGTAGACTAAAGAGTAACGAAACTGTGTATTTGCTTGTTTTTGGTACATATGTTGGCCAATAAATTGATATATCTGTTATCCTCTGAACTAATACATAACACCACATTCTAATTCATTTCCCATATTTTGAATTTTTGCTTTATTTGTTAGGCAGAGCTGTTTTGAAGCAGTGGTGACACATTTTTGGCACTATTAAAAAGAGACATGCAAAAGTTATGGGAGATTGAACATGGGTGCTAGAAGTAAATCGATTGTTTGATTGCACTCCATGGTTCAATGATTGGTCATCAATCATCATCCAACATTGATGCTGAATCCTATTACAATTACCCCTTGATATACCAGTGAAATTCTCAGTGAGCTCATTGAGTTGTTAGAAATATGGCCAAAATCGACATATTTTTACATTAAATTGAGCTAGCTGTAAAAGAATTCTGCAGACTGAGCTTGGAGTCTATTAATCAATGTGGGTATGGTTTCATTTGCATAAAAATCGATCAAACATACCCTTTTATCTATGGATTAAGCATGTTTCATTTTGTTAAACTGGACTTAGTCTTGGTAGCAAAAACCCGCTGGGGGGGGGGAGACATACTTCCAAATTCACTTTGATGGGCATGTAGATGGCTCTCAACGTAAGGATAAGGACTCAACTATAGGATTTTCAAATTTGCACAGTCCTTTGTCTTTCTTTTTATAGGACCCTTTAGTATTCTTTTAATTTTATGTTGCCTACTCAGTGTCGACGTCTCCTGCCCTGAATTTGAACTGTTTCTGTTCAATTATTTCATTTTTTTTGTGTGTGATGTGATCTAAGGCCTAATGGACAGGTGCTAAGTACTAGAAAACCTACTGATCTGATATGTCAGCTCTATGAAAGCTAATTGTCTTATTAAAATGTGCAATTTTTCTTTCCTTAGCTACATAAAAGTGGGGGGGGGGGTGTTTTTGTGAGTGTGTGTATGTTCGGGGAAGGGGGGGGGGAAAGGGGGGGGGGGTCCGGGCGAGAGCGAGAAGGAGAGGGGGGGGGAACGGGAGGGCAGGGTAGGGGGTGGGGGGACGGGGGGTGGCGGGGGGGGGGGGGGCGAGAGTGAGGGAGGGGGGGGAGGGGGGGAGGGACGGAGAGGGAGGGAAGGGTGCTGCAGGGAGGGAGGGAACCTTGGGAGTGAGTGAGTGAGGGGGACGGGAGGCGAGGCGAGGCGCGGGCGGGCGGGCGGCGGGGGCGGGCGGCGCGGGAGGGGGATGACGTGAGTGAGTGATGTGAGTGAAGTTGAGGGGAGTGAGTGAGGAGTGATGAGCGTGGAGTGAGTGAGTGAGTGAGTGAGTGAGTGAGTGAGTGAGTGAGTGAGTGAGTGAGTGAGTGAGTGAGGGGTGAGTGATGAGTGAGTGAGTGAAGTGGTGAGTGAGTGAGTGAGTGAGGTTGTGAGTGTGTGGGAAAGGAGTGTGTGTGTGGAATGTGGTGAGAGTGTGTTTTGGTGGGGGGTTTGTTTTTAGTTTACCTAATTTTTGGTTTTACTAAATATTAATATCAGATGTATTTTTAATTTTTTAAATGCTTGAGTGGCAATATCCCCAGCTGGCTGGTTTTGAGTTTTGATAATGCACATCATTTAATATGATATGTTGTTACTTTGTGTGTGTTATATTTGTACTGTATGACTTTTGATTATTATGGTTGACCCCTGGGCACCCCTGTTAGCACTGAAGGGGTTTCCCCCAGGCAAAAGAAGAAACTAATAACTAAATTAAATAAATACATAATTTATTTGAGATAAATTGATCACTATGTATTTATTTAATATCCCACTCACTCCACAAAGAGATCAGTCATCTTTCCACCACTGATGGACCACAGAAAGAAGATAAGTAAGAAAAAAAAACAACTTTAAGCAACTAAAAGATGAAGCATGCAGAGGGCACATATGGATTGCTTTGGTAGTGTATATGGGGATGAATTCAGTATTCTCCCATTACACCTTCAGTGTGTGCATCCTTCAATGTAGGTTGTAGCCAAATTCATAGGGTTGTGGCACAATACCCCCCCCCCCCCACAAATTCTTTCTGTGTATCGTCTGAGTGTGTCTCGTGGTCAAAATGTGAACCTTAAAACAATTGCATGTGATCCACATATCGTTGATCAATTTTTATGACATTGGTACTGGTAATCTTCATGATGACCTCTGGGTTCTCAAGTGACCTTTTCCTCATTCACAAACTGCAACGGCAGATGACATGCGTTTGGTGGATGCTTGTATTTTGAGTTACATTAAAACCATGAGTCTAAAAGCATAATGAAATTGTGACCCCCTGGGGTTTAATGTGTATGGCTTTTGAAACCGTAAATTGCAGAAAGAAAATCCACAGAATGTTCAAAACTATATACTCATGGAAAAATTAAACCATAGAAATATGAAATATACCAATGACGTAAATATAACCCTGACCGAAGATTCTCCCGAAACGGGTAACCAAAATGAGGTGCCCAAAAGTATTATAATTAGCACACGCACTTCATTTCATAGTTTTGGGCACCACCATATTTGGTTTACGTATCGTCGCATTTGGAAAATCCGATGCAATTTATGAGACACTCGGTATTTTACGTTCGTCACATTAGCGAGTGAAACCAACAATAACAAACTGATGCCACATGCTATCACTCGACTCAAATATCTCTTTCATAGACAAATTATTAACAGGGTCATCGGGAGACTTTTTGTGCATTTAGATTGCAGGCATTCTTTTTAGAAGCATGGTTTCTTCAATCGATGGGTTTTCGCATAATATTGCAGAAAAAAATCGGCCGATCAACATGGAATGGAACACTGGGGGAATGCAACACTGATAAATAACGCGCGACGCACATATTTTTATATGCGGTGCTGGCGCCTCAACAGTGACGCCACGCGAGAGTACTTCGCAGCAATACACCAAGCGCGCTGGTCTGTGTGAGAGAAAGCGGTTACGGGCTTGGGCCCTATACATAATACACGCGATTTCCCCCCTTGGTTTATATTCTAGCCTCAATGGAAATATACTTACTAAACATACCACACACTGGGGAAATCACAACACATGGGAACAATCAGCATTTAAAGCAGCTTGTTACGATTTAAGTGTGTCATGTTCTCTATTTGATATGAGCCCTGAAACGTGACTACACTCGCACGCATTTCGTTTGACCACAGTGTTTGATAAGACTCTCATTTATAATGACAAAATCAAAATAATATAAAACCAAAAATATGCAATGGTGACACAGTTTTGACCACTGCTTGGCCAGTATTTTCTTAAAAATCTCGTTTTGCAACATTCTCTCTATTGAAAATGGGCATATAGAGGGTGTTGCTATTAACTTAGCAATCATGGCCTTTGTAGACCTATATGGCAAGATTCAAACAATTGTTTTGTTTTTCTGATTTTGCAGAGGTAATAGCTCTTGCATACCCTACTTAATATCGTGGTCACATTATGCCACCATGTGGGTTCAAACAGCGTGTGCTGAAAACAAACTCAAGGTTTTCTGTTAAAAGTTGATCATGCATATTGACAACACCCTATTTCACTGCTGTTCTAATACGATGTTCAACCATACAAACAGCGGTTTTTGTTTGTTTGTCGCTTTGAAAAAGTGGGGTTTGGGTGCCAAAAGGACATCGCCGGGACCGGCTAAGGAATGAAGGGACAGCCCTCTTATTAAGCTTTCATGAGAAAGGATAAACTTGAAAATGTCTGTGTCAAAAAACGAATGCGTAAAAGTTTACCTGTTGCGTTTTCAAAAAATCCACTTTACATAAATTCCCCAAAAGTCGGTTTTATGTAAAGTTATAATTACAGGTTTCAATGGGTAATTAATTTCCATATTTGAACCTTCCACTCCAAGAACCACAATGCCGCTTTGCAAAGGATGTGCGCTATATTATTTAGCAACATTATGTGCGTGGCGGTTTGGTTCTTGGGGTGGAAAGGAAAGACCCATTTTTGCATTTTTGTTTTGGGGGGGCCGGAACCGGAACACTAAAGGGAATTGCCAAAACAAACGATGGAACAAGGGCCTTTAACAAAAAGTGTTGAAAGCATGTGTTTGGAATTAGGTTTTAAATGTGAAAGTTCCATTGGTCACTATTTTCAGTGGGTGTTTCAGAGGGGACTGGCTTTTTTTCTGGCACATGTTGTGTTGCCTGCACGATTACAGGGAGTTAATCTAAATTCTGTATGTCTATCCAATGTGTGTGTGTGCTTGTGTGCATGAAATGCATGCTGCATACCACGCTTGCAGGTATGTATGCGTGTGTTTGGTTAAAAGCAGTACATACAGCTCATTTTTGAAGGAGTGCCCCCAATTTTCAAAAATTGATATTTTTGCCAGTGTGTGATAATTGTCTATTAAAACGTATACCTGCAAATGGTAATGCTCAAAAGTGTGTATTTTCCATAAAAGAAGCAATTTTGTAGTTAATATTGGGATCCCCCATTGTAATTTAACGGCGGAACTGGAATTGCCAAATTTCCGTCCGTCCATTGTGAAAATTGTGCCACCTCACGAAAATGACCTCTAACTTTACTTGCCTGAATCACGAAATAACTAGCGCTATTTCATATTGGAAGGCTGTTTTCCAGCAGCCATTGAATTATTCTTGGGATCTCTGATATTAATTATCCTAATTACAAAGATCCTTCTTTTTGCGATACATAGACATGTTTGAGAATTACCATTCACAGATATAGTTTACTAGCCAGTTACCAATTCAACTGTGCAAAAATATCAAAATATTTGGAAAAGTGGGGGGGGGGGGGGGCACTCTTAAAAAATGTGCTGTTATTGCTCAAATTGCTCATGCATGGGCACCTTAACTCAAAATTTGCCACCAAACTTGGGTCATAAGTGCACCATAAAGACTTGAATGTTATAGTAGAATTAAATATCACATACCAAAGTCAAAGGTCATTAGAGGTCAAATTGTATAGCGAGTGAAGGAAGGGTGGGTTGCAAAAGCAGGCGAAAGCGGTTCTAGAATGCTTTGTTTCTAACCTTATCAATGCAAAGGGTTATGGTAGGGGGTTGGAGTAAAAGTAAGAGTTAAGGTATTGATATAGGGTTAGAGTTAGGGTAATTGTTACAGTTAGATTAAGGGTTACAGCTAGTGTTTGAGAATTTTAATTTTTGTCAGGAATAAGGGCTAAAGCTTCAAATACCTTTGGGCTGATATATTAAAGGTTAATTTTGTGATCAATTTTTTTTTTGACTTAGGGATTCAAACATTTTACAGAGTGGTTCATCACAAATCAACAACGATGCATCCATGCGTCCGCGTATTTTTGTCCCGCGAGGTCGGCTTTAGCCACCCAAGCGGGATAAAAATATGTGGACGCATCAGATGCAGAGTTGTTGATTTGTGGTGAACCACTCTGTAACATGTTTGAATCCCCTTTCAACAATGAAAATCCTCATGAAAACTTATTAATCTCATCTATAGATATAATTATTCTCACAATATAATACTAAAATGTTCCCAATTCGACCGAAATCTTTCCTCACAATATATTTGAGCAAAATCTAAGTAAAACAATAGTTTTCATTTTCTCGGCATGTTTGTTGCTTTGCAGTTTGCACCTGGTGTCCTTGCGCGTACTCAAGAGTTCTAAACGTGACGAACAGTGCATCGACTGAAACGTTCCGCGTGAACACACTTCCGTGAACACTGCACCATGCATGATGCGCTAATTTGCATATCAACTGTGGGTCGATAGCGAATCAACAATGTTACGCTGCTGTACAAGGAGATACAGCGAGTTGTTGAACTTTTGGTTAATCTCATCAGCTACATTTTGCTATGCTTAATTTTGAGTGTTGTATCTAGTCTTTCGGTGTCTTTGTTCACACAAAACATGAAACTTGTGTCAATATGAACTATTAGACCACCATATCTATATATTTTTTCAATTATATTTAGAAGACCACATTGGCACACACATGCATGGTACAAATTTTGAAAGCATTTTGGTCCACATCATGTGACAGATTAAAAATATCTAAAGCTTTTAGGGTGTGGGGTGTGAGGGGGGGATATGAATCATATGTCTGTTAGAATTCTCATAAATTATTTTTTCCAATGACAAATTGACAAAAAAATGAAGGAAGAAAGAAAACAGCCAGCATTCCAAAAATAGACTCTCCTTCCAATTATCTCATGTCTAAGTGTCCATACAGACAGTAAATGACTAAATATTCTATTGTGTCCCTGTAGTGCCTTTCTGTTTATCAAGATAACATACTTGATTAAGACTTGTAGGCAGATCCTTTTATGTCAGTATATATTGAGCAGCAGAACTTGGGAGAGGGAGAGGGGGTGGGGAGGAAGAAGACGGGGCTATCCCCTTTTCAGAAGGCGGGTAATATGCTTTACAATCTGGTATGCAATCCCCCCTCCCCCCATTTCCAGTCTGTCCTGCCACCGTCAGTATTTATGAGTGACTATAAATATTACGGTGGTCCGGTAGTATTCCACATGGTGTAATCTGTGTCACCAGACTGTGAAAGGTACTATCGAAATTGGTAGGCGGAGAGATTAAATTATCCCGTCTGTCATAGAGAGAGTGTGTGCTAAATGCATAACTAAAATCTCAAATATCTCTGGAAAACGAAGGGGTTCTATGGGTTTTTTTTCTTTTTTTTTGATCAGAGGGTCCTTAGTATGTTTTGTTTTGATATGTATCATAAATTGGGTCTGATTAACACTATAGAACCTAGCGAGAAAATTTGAAATTTTTGTAGCGGGGGGTATTTCAGTGCTCGCAGACACAGAAAATGAAACACGCAATCGCTCCGGTCGCATTCATTTCCCACAATGCCTTCAATATTTTTCAAAGTCTTGAGAATATTTAAACACTGGTTTCAATTACGCCAACGTTTTTTTTTCAATTTTAGAACAGGATTGCGCACTTCCCGACCACCGTGATATAAATATCAAGTATGTTATTAAATATAATTTGGGAATGTGGGTGCACCAAAGGAAAATGAATGTAAGCTTGTAGGCTTGACACCATATTTAAGATCAGGGGCGGGATCCAGGATTTGAAAAACGTCAAAATTACCGGGGTCCTGAAGGCTGAAACTTGTCCAAATGGGTGATTTTGCAAGTTGTGATAAGATTGGGCAGAATACGCCGAGAGAGACGTGCGCCCCCTCCCCCCCTCCTTAGATGCCGCCTGAATTGTGTATGGCAATTTTAACCATAGAAATCATCAAATTAAATAGTAAACATTTAAAAAAAGAATGTCCTCCATCCCAGAGGATGGGGGGGGGGCCGGCATCAACTTTCGTTTCGGTAGAAGTGTGCAGCCCACAGGGCCGCACCTGGGACTTGACGAACTGAAAAAAACTTGTGAAATGGTGAAATGGGGCGTCTGCGAACTGAAAAATTGCACAATTTGGCCCCTTGAGAACTAAATTTTGTTCAAAATTAGCCCACAAAAGTTGTTATAAAAATCGAAATTTCTTGAAATGGGGGTATTGTGAACTAAAACTCCTAAAGGGACCCTTGCAAACTGCCAGAGACGGCTTGTGAACAGGGGGGTCTTAGAGGCGCACAATACCATACCACCCTTTCATGTCAGTGCCCCCCCCCCCCCCCAGGCCTCCATCAAATTTCAACAGACCAAAGACACATCTGAAGTGTCTTGCAACATGTAAATCCCTGCGATGAGACATTTAGAACAAGTGTTTAGAATTTTGTTTAAATATGTTTAATGAACACATTCATGATGTCATTTAATGCATATGTGTTTAGATCTTAAACTAAATCTAAACCAAATTACATGTCTCAAAAGTGGACGAGAGTTAAACGCCTTATTGTCCAGTTTTTTGAAAGTGTAATGTGTTTAGATGGTGGTAGTAGTTAGTTAAATTAAACAGTATGCTTAAATAAAAATGACATCTAGGTGTTTGATTCTAAAATGTGTTCCTACTTTAAAAATTCTAAAACACTGTTCTAAACAGGTCGCCATCGCATGGATTTACAGTGCACACTAGGGTTTGATGTACATAGACGGCTCGATCACTACGTCTGGATCAAAAATTGATAGTCAAAGACAAGCATTTAACTTGTATTTTCATGCACACAGGGTTCGAACCTGATCATTGATTGCATATCCGGCATTTTGAATTTTTGGCAAATTTTTCTAGATTTTGTGGATTTCAAAATGAAAGCCAAATTTGTTCTTCAATTTTTAGAGTCTTAAAGTTATCCTTATCCAATTATCTTTAATTATTTTTTGCAAGCACCTAAAACAATGTGCCTCACGGTTGTCATCTTGGATTTTTAGCCAAATTTTCATGAATTTGCTAGTTTTGTTGCATTTTGAAACTATAGACAAATTTTTGTCTTCAAATTTTTGAGCTCCCAAGTAATTCGTTTACAATTTTCTGTCATATAAGAACATGTTTTTGAATGTTTTTTTCATTTAGCCACATCAGTGTTGTTCACTGCTTTCCTTCGGGACCCTGTTAGATATGTATATGATTAGAAAAATATATTGACACTAAAAATCTAAGTTACAAAGCAGTATACATGTAAGATAAGATAAAATCCATAGTTACATAAATATATATATTTACAGCATAGAGATGTGTTGTTATGCATATAAAGATAGACACATATGATGTATCTTTTGCCAAGATGGCAGTTTTACTGAAATTAGATTGAAATGAGTGTTTTTGAATATAAGGTGCTGGTTCTGGTCGGCAGGTGATGATTAATAACTCAATTAAATTACTTGTCTATTTTGCAGGTATATCTACAAGCATTATCAAGCATACATCTTGGAAGTGTAGGAGATAACCCACTTTTGCAGTCTGTCTAGCTCTATTTTCGCACAAAATACAGGTAAGTAAATTATTTTGTTGTAGTTTGTGTCTGTCTAAATTTGATCATAATTTGTGATACAATCTGATCCTCGCGGAGGAGGTCAAAGACAGGGGTGTACCCAGAGGGTCTTCTTATCATATCCAAACACGGTGGTTCTCAAATATAGTCTAGCCAGAGATGGGTACAACGTCTGGCTGCTTCACCGAATTCTGCAAGGTCCTTGTCTCTGCATTGTTGCTCCAACAGTGGGCAGACCAAGAGTGTTTCCATGGTCTGTGGTGCTGTTCCACAACCCAGAGGGTGTTCATGATCTGCTTCCAGGTAGCCCCAATTCTGCAAGGAAACCCAAAGGTGTTTTGAAACCAATCCCATGAGCATTGCAAGTCCATGTTATACTGTCCTACAAAAACAACGTCATACTTGGGTTAAACAGTGTTCACGAAGTTTAAGATAAACACACAGAAATTAATTATGATCTTGATACAAATTCCTGAAGTACTAAGCAATTTGTGAAGCTTAAAATGGTGTAAAAGTCAGGCTTTTTATGTGTTAAGATTAGATGTTTGGTAGGATCACATGCCTTATGAGGGGAAGGAAAATTCCCAAAAAATGGTTGTGCATTGTGGGATAGACTCAATAACACTCTCGGCCTGACCCCATAGGAAGCGGGTTTTTTTCAGGCGAAATGTACACCTCTGCGGTCACACCCCTTCAAATCCACAAAAGGGATAAAAAAGGTAAACAATGTGAAGAAAATTTGATAAGAAAAGTCCACTTTGGTGATGAGATGTTCAACAAGTAAAAAAAAAGGTCCATTTTAGAGGGGGTAGAGTCAATTTTTACACAAAAAAAAGTGTACTTGGGAAGTTCCGCACGTACCCCTATAAAGTAAATCCTGCAACATGATCCTGCTGGATAATAAAAATACTTTTTAAAACTTTGGCCTATGTGGATTAGTCAACTTGTATTGTCTCACTTTTGATATTAACAAGCAGGGAGGTGAAGATTTTTCAGACATTTGGGATTCATAATACCTTCATGTTTATGGGCAAATAAATGTGTCCGAGATTGGAAAAAACTAAATAAGGCGTAAGGCGAGCCGAAGCCATTATTTATAAGTAGTTGTTGCTGGAGGATGAGTCGGCAAAACCTTTATTCTATTCTATCCCTAACAACATCTTGATTTAATAAGAATAGAAAATTTATTTGCAACTCACAGTTGGTGGCACCCAACCTCTTTTTGGGAAAATTTGGGGAGGGGCAAAAAGTGTCGAAATTTCGGTGGGGGTGGTGAATATTAAAAAAAATTTAGATTTTTAAACCAAGCGATTTTTCCAAAATTTGGTGATATTGGCCCCAAATCGGTGGATTTTGCCAAAATCTCATTTTTGTGGGGGCCGCCAGCTAATAGCTGGAGGACCACTAGCAATCCGTGTGCGTGTGTATGTGTGGATGTGTGTATGGGGGTGTCACAATTTAAATTTTTTTTTCAAATTGGACCTCAATGAAAAAGTTGAACGTCAATTGGAACCAAACTTCTGTCATAGGCGCACAATGGGAATCCGTTCATGTTGATGAGGTCAAAGGTCAGTTGAAAGGTCAAGGTCATGATGAGGTCAAGTTTAGAAAAAATGGGCTAAAAATGTTAAAATTTCATCTAAATTTGAAAACTTGAAGTTCAATTGGGAACCAACTTTTGTCATAGGTGCACCATGCGATCCCTCATTATTGGTGATGAGATTCAAGGTCACGTGCAGGGTCAAAGGTCAGGGGCGGCACACAGCTTAAGTCTTGGAATATAGCGACCGCGCGAAAGCCGAGAAACCGCCGGAAATTCTAGTTTTTCAGTCGAGGGGGGGTGCTGTGCTGGGGGAAAGAAAAATTAAGGTGCACAATTCCCCACCTCCCATGGCGTTGCCAGGGCAACCCATTATTGCAGAATAATGGGTAATAAACTGGCCAATCAGAGATGGCGCCATTTTTACTAAGGGCAGAGAGGTAACAGGGGGTGCTCAATTATATGAGTTAGGGGCCAGAGATGCTGAACATATTTGAAAGGTCCCTACTTAAAGGACACTGCAATGAGTCGCCTGGAAAGAGTGAAATATTTGAAATTTGTAGGAATAGCTTAAAAGTGAACGATAAAGGTCTTGTATAGTAATTTTTCCAACTGAAAAATTTGATTAGAAAACTAGGTAAGCGTGGCAGTATTCACAGATATGAGTCGCTATTCAGTTATGTGTTATAATAAGTGTCTGTACGGACAGCAATGAATAAAATATCCGATTTTGTCCTTATTAGGCTGCTTTTGGTTCTAGGTTTTAGGGTATAAAATTGTGTGCGAGCACGCTCGTGCGCGGAGTGCCCATCTTTCCTTAGCGTTGGCCAGACTCCTCACCATTCACATATTATTTTGCTGTGGGGGGCTCATCTGAAACAGCAGTCTGTTACTTTCCCAGAAATTTAATATGCTGGTACCCATTTATACACCTGGGTGGAGAGGAGTAATTGATGTAAAGTGCCAGTACTCAACGGCACAACACGTTGGCGCCAGTGGGACTCGAACCCACGACATTTAGGAGGGCGGGGCGAATGCTCAATCCACTGCGACAACACGTGCCATATAGTTAGGTATGTTAGGGATACATATACTTTATATAGATATGCACAAATGATGTTGATGATTTTTTCGATTTTCTGATTTATAAAATCACTGATAGTGTCTTTAACCTTTGGACCCTGGGCCAGTGTGTATACGGTTGTAAACACAAATGCAGTGGCTTTAGAGGTGGCCTTCCAAATGTTTTGAAGGTGATTTGGAAGCCATCTACAACAAAAAACCAACAAGGCCTATAGGCTTGTTTTGACTCATTTAAATGCATTTTTATGCTAATTATGAATGTGACCAGGCAAAATTGAAGAATTTTACATTTAGCAAAAATGAAAGATAGTAATTTTGAACGGCGACTTGAGTCACGGTTAGTTCTAAAGGATTTTAAGGGACAAATACACCGGATTCTTAGTACCTTTATATTTAGAGCAAGTCAGGAACAGCAACCAAAATCAATGGTTGGTGGGCCGGATTGGCCAACAGGCTTTGCTATGAGAACCCATGGCATTAGAATATCCCATTCTGACATAACAGTGCTAGCATCAAAACTGTTGCAGTTGTATATTCCCTCAAAAGTACAGCTGAGGAAGGTATCCATTCGGGTGATGTTTTTTATTGTGATATTATTTTGCCAAAAATAGATACTGTAAAAGTGATAATTGCGCGCGTTAATGTTCGCGTTTCTGTAATTTTTAAAATTTGCTTGGGTTTTAAATTTGCTCTTTTCAGCGATCCTACATAGACCTACACACAAAATAACATTTTCGGGAGGTTTTAATTTCGCGCTAGACCTCAGAGGTGTGCGAAAGCGCGAATGAATGAGCGTGGAAAATTTCCACTTTTACAGTATACTACTACTTCTTGTAGCTCTTCTGCAGTGTGATCTCTTGTGACAAGTTCCTGCACTTGCCTGGCGGAGGAGTAGAAAACAACTATCCAGTCCATCGTCTTGGACACCACCGCTAATCCCGTGGAGAGTTAGAGTATCAGTTTGAGGGATTCACTGTACCAAAAAGATGTCACACAGGGGCTCAATCCTGTCAATTTTGTACTGCATCAGAAGTTTGGTTGTTGACATACTCCACAAACCATGTGGCACAAAAAACGGTGCGTAAATTTGAGAGTGCTATAACAATTTAACCAGTTATTAGACTTGAGCAAGTCGTTGGGGCGCCTGTGTTTGTATTATGTAACCCGGCGATGTATTCCGTATATTTAAAAACAAAACCGAATCAGAATATGTGCTGCAGGTTGCAGCCACAACCTCAAGTCCCGGGGGGGGGGGGGGGGGGGGAAAAGTTGGGTTTGTTGGGATGTGCCTCAGAGAGTCTGGAAAGTTAAGAAGACCCATGGCTATACCATTTTGGCCAAAAAAAGGGACCCATAGCTAGACCAGAGATGCAAATGGTGGGCCAAATTTCCCAAAGTACCATTTTTCTAAAATTTGACATTTTAAGCAAATTTGGACTATTTTGGCCTCAGATGAGGACACTTTTGGCTCCGAAATGAGAAATTTTGACTAATTTCCAAACAAATTTGAGAAAATTTGAAAAAAAAAGAACCATTGCAGTACCAAAATTGACATGAAAAAAGGGGCCATTGATATACCAGAGGCTGAAAATAATAGACCAATGTCTGTGGCACATACCTTATGGTGATTTGTGTTGGGTTGAAGTTATAGTACTTATAGTGAACAAGTATCTGTTAATCTTGTGCACAAAGTTGAACATGGCCCTAAAATAAGGACATTACTCTTTCAGTTACTGTTTTTCCAACACCATGCCACCAGGACCATAGTGTCAGGGAAGGTCTGCGACTGATTGGAACTGAACAAGTGACATGCTAGATCGCCTATACCGGCGATGAGCATCTCGTGTCTGGATTTGAGCAGGACTGCAGACGATTTGTGGTCTTGTGTTATGGTTGGGAAGAGGTTGGGTCGCGTTTTTGCGGGTTGTATTCATGTGACGGGAACATTCTTGGCGTCAACAACTCAGCAACCAATCGAAGAGCAGTCTTGACAGCGACATGTCGCAGCTTGTGCCGTTGTTTCAAGGTGTCGACTAATCAGGGACCTAAACAAGTGGCGATCGCCAATTAAACATGATGGATCTTATAGATTCCATGATGCTGTCCTACTGCTCGGCGTTCAGCATCCCTTGTCTCATTGACGACGGGTACCCTCACAGACTAATCATCCCTGGTCGGGACAAAAATTGTAAATTTTGCAAGTTTGAACAAGACTTTAGACGATTTTGAAAAAAAGCGTCTTGCGTAGTCGGGAATTGTTGGGTCAGGAGCTGTCTGCTGTGTGACTATACCTTAACTTTGTGAATGGGTGGGGGGGGGCCAGAGGAGATAAAATTAATAATACTGAATCCTGCAAATGGGCTGTTAGATAATTAGTGGACCATTATTAATTGGCTATTACTGTTTTTGCCTACTTATTCGTCCTAATTAGGCCCCGCTTAAGTGAGTCATTTTCAGAGGGTGCTTATGAATGATCAAATGAACGTTAAATGGGAATTTTTACTACATTTCAGCAGTCTAGGTAAGTCAAAATCATCCATAATCCTACGCCATGGTAATTTTACTTCAATTTCGACCAATTTAGTTGTGAAGGCAACCGCAAGGGGCGGGGGGGCAATTGGGACACGCAGTCACTTCGTAAGTACTCCCCGTGGGGTGCTTATTAGGGACCCCTACTAATAAGGGTAGGGGTCCTATATAATATAGGACCCTAGAATATAGGCCCCTATTATTATAGGTCCTATCATAATATTAGGACGTAGTATTATAAGTTAATAAGTCCTAATTATTCGTACCGCATAATTAGGACGAATGCGGTACAAGTGACCACTGATTATGTACTTGTTGTACAAGCCTACACACCATTGAAACTGCAGTCCATGTTATTTTACTGTAGTATTGGCATGTTGTCTATAGGTGTGTTTCTATTAGGACCATTTACCAGAAAAAAGACAGATAAGGGATTAAATGTGATCAATAGAAACTGACCTTCCTCAATATTTACTGGAAATAAAAACCGGAAACTTTCCTTCTCGAGAAGCAAATAGCGGCATCACTACGGTTACACGGCAATAGAAACACAGTCGTTCCATGACAGTGCACATCAGGACGAGAAACGGAAATTGAAATACCGCGTGATTACGATCGACGATAGGCCATATGTGCCGGGCGCTAAGACTAGAGAGTAAGGGCCCGGATTCGGGGTGCTCATCGATCTTACGTAAATTCACCTATGCGCTGTACAACTACAGTACCTTCGAACCCTTATCTGACAACACAAACATTAACCTGTTAACCTATCATTTGCCTCTGCATTTTAACTGTAAAATGTCCACAATCGACATCAATCCTACTTATCAAGGTCCCGCCATATTTGGTTGAAAGTACGTTCAACCCACAAATGCTTGCGTAAACCTCAGTGACAACTCTTGCTGGCAAAGTTTTATGTGGAGTTGATCGACAGCAGCAAGGGGATAGAATTTACCGGTAAACAGGCCCAATAGAAAACGAACGTTTCCACCTTTTCCTTGCTCTTTCCCGGTAAGAGATTTACCGGTTAAAATGCATGATCTTCAATAGAAAACACCTTTATGTGTCTCAGCAGGTGTAAAAGAACAAAGCACTACCATATTTTTACTTAAGAGCCCACTAGCCTTGGACAAGGCAACCCCAGTTATGTGTGGATGCACACTTGCCCGGTGATAGGTGCTAAATCCCTTTTCTTGTTCGCTGCTTGTAATTGAAAGCTATGATATATAAAATGCCTCAAAGGTTTTTTTTTACTAAACCTGTAATCGGTACAGGTTTAAAGCTTGTGGGAGTGGACGTCAGCTAGGAACCTTGGTACTCATTTTATTATCAATGCAAAAAGGATGACCACAGCTAGGCATTGGTATCAAAATCAATAGTATTTGGGGCAGTGATACATCCTCAGTTTTAGACTTTAATTTGTGGGAGTTTCTGTAACCTGACCCATCTGACACACCTATGAATTTGGAGACCCTTCATGGAATAAAGCACAGTTTTATTCCATTTATGTTTCCAAATTCATGAGTGTGTCAGGTGGATCAGGTTATGGAATCTCCCTTAATTTGTCTCTTGTAGAGGGGTGTGATTTCCACCCCTTCTCATTCATTATGTCAAGACTGTCCTGTAGCCTAAAAAAATTTGACATTTATATAGCGCCTTTCACAATGTATCAAAGTGCTTTACATTTATTCCGCTGCCAATAGAATATGTCAGCTGCCTTACAGATACCCAAGGCATACTCATACCTTTGGGCGGCGCTCAATGGACAATATTCCTAACAGCTCCCCATTTAACACCTGGGTGGAGAGAGGCAAGCGAAGTAAAGTGCCTTGCCCAAGTGCACAACACATTGGCCTCAGCAGGACTCGAACCCAGGACCTTTGGGTCATGAGGTGGTCATTGTATCCACTGGACCACATGTGCCCTCAGAGACCCCCTACATATACTGTGGTTGACCGTGCATGTTTGGTGCTTGTTTTTGCATGAAAAGGCGAGATAATTACATTAAAGGTGCATTTCACGATCCTAGCACCTTTAAGCCAAGGTTATTTCTAAATTTCAGTTGAATTTGATGTTGGATTTTGATGTTATGAGCCAATGTTCATATTACACTTTTTAAAAAAAAGGTTGTGATTGGTATTTATTGTGATGTATGTTTTAAAGTTTGATGTTTTTTAAACGTAATATAATGATAACACGTAATGACACGATATGACACATTGTGTTGAGTTGTCCGTTAAATTTATACTGCACTCACTCACTCCTTACACTGCCCATAGGACCTGTGTTGTCATTTCTGTCTGTTTAAAAATCCAAAATTGTGAATATCTTCTAGAATAGATCAAATACGCACATAAGATTAGGCATACATACTAAACTTAGGCCAACGGCTCGGGTGATAGAAAAAGCTCAATTTTTTTCTAGGTAAGTCAGGGGGATGAGGTTTTGGATCACAATGCTCCTTTAAATCCTTGGTACCAAAAGGGTCCAGCATTAATTTTGACATAAGGCTTCTATTTTTCTTATGTTACAACTTTGGCACTGTTGTATATCTTGTTTTTAATTAAAGCAATAACAGCACATCTTTTGAAGAGTGCCCCCAATTTTCAAAATTAAGATTTTTACACAATTGTGTTGGTAATTGTCTAGAAAACTACAGGCTGTCCCAAAAAAAAATGTTAACACTCGGAACACAGGCATTTGGTAAATAACTAAAGTCTGCATGGGTCTTTGTTTTGTATGCTCTTAAAGCTAACTAATAAGCTTTTATTTGCCCTTTATTTCATTTCAATGCGATATGTCGAACAAAAGAATATGCTCGTCAAAAAGGAGAGTACAATTCGGATTGGTCCGATTTGCAGTGGTTACATTTTGTAAGATTGTGTGAAACATGATTTTGTTAACATACTCAATATTGGGTTATTGATTGTGTTATTGATTGGTAACCGAACCCATTGAAGATATTGGCAATCCATTTTGAACTTCATTATTGTCTAAGTGTGAGTATTGTCTTTATGATCAGCAATACCATTGTTAGTTTTCAAATATTATCGTCAGTTCACTTTATTAGCAGAGTTAGCCCTATCAAATCACTCAAAATTACCCAGAATGTTAACACAAACCACTTAAACCAAACAACCAGACACTTCTTTATGGATTCCCAAGAGCATCTATGATTCTATAGGCAGAAAAACAACAAAAACACGAAGTAACAAACAAGAAAGATAAACTTCTGATCTTAAGCCTACATGGACTAATTAAGCAGGCAGAAATGGAATAAAGACACCATGGCAGGCCATCAGATTCCACGGACCCAAACGCAAGAACTCAAGCCAACGTTTCTATTTTTAGTAAGACCATTTGTGGAAGATACACTGATGGACGTTTGGTAAACACAGTGGTAGGATCTCGAGGTCCTTTCTTAAACAAAAAACACTGCAAATCTATTTTGTTTTCTTTTTTAAGATGAAGAAGATGTCTTGAGCCAGTGTTATTCATGTGTCCTCATGCATTTCAGTGTTCTAGGCAGAAATCGGACCAAATTTATTTTGCCCTCTCATATTGATGCAGCATATCTTTTGTTTTTACGTATGGATTGGAATGACGTAAATGGCATTTAAAGCTTATTATGGCCTGTTTTAAAGGGATACCAAACAAAGATCCATGCGTACTTTCTTTTTATCACAATGTCGTCGTTCCGATGTTAACATTTTTTTTGGGACAGCCTGTATACTACGAGTTGGTAATGCTCAAATTTGTATTGTTATAAAAGAAGCGTTTTTGTAATTAAAATTGGGATCCTTGATTGCAATTTTAATGGTGACTGAACGCTACATTATGCCCGTCAATGGTGAAATAGTCGGGAAAATAATGCCACCTTTCACATGACCCTCTAACTTGACTTGCCTGAACCAAGGAACCCCTAATGATGAGCTTAATCCGGTACATTGTGCAATTTCCAACAGTCCATTGAATTATTATCAGAGATCTCCTATATTAATTATTCCTAATACAAAATTCCTTATTTGCGACAGAGCATGTTGAGCTCTAGTATTCCACAGGTATTGTTTACTAGCTAATTAGCAATTACCAATGCAACTGTGGCAAAAATCTCAACATATCCGGAAAATAGGGGCGCCCTTCAGAAATTGATAGAGATTTGATATTATCAAAACCCTATCAAATGAATCTATTGATTGGGACCCGAATTCATAGGTTTTTTTTTGATAGAGTTTTTATAGAAAAACTAATCACAATTTCTAACAAACAGCAAAACCATTTGATAGATTTTTGACAGAACGCCTATGGAATATAATAGCATTTATCTCTTATGACCTATCAAAACCCTATCAATTTGATTTCACATACTTTTTGATAGATCTTGGTTAGCATTTTAACAAAACCTATCAAATAGCTTCTGCTGGTGGATGGATATTTGTCAGGCATTATTCCTATCAATACCTATCAAATATATTTGATAGGAATTTTCACAGCTTGCTGAATATCAAAACCCTATCAAATAGTGTTCGCTGGTGGCTGCATTGTAACTTGCGCTTATTCCTATTAAAACACTATCAAACATTTTTTGATAGGGTTTTGATAGACCCTCATCAAGCAGCTATCGAACCCTATCAATTACTTCTGCTGGTGGCTGCATCATAGCCGGAACGTATTCCTATCAAAACCTATCACAACATTATTTGATAGGGTTTTGATAGAACCTGTCAAGAAGCTATCAACCCTATCAATACTTCTGCTGGTGGCCGCATCGTAGGTGGAGCGTTATCCCTATCAAAACACTATCACACATTATTTGTAGGTTTTTGATAGACCCTCATCAAGCAGCTATCAAAACCCTATCAAATATTTCTGCTGGTGGCTTGCACACGTACTGGAGCGTTATCCTATAAACACACTATACACCTTATTTGCTAGGGTTTTGATAGACCCTCATCAAGAAGCTATCAAAACCCTATCAAATACTTCTTCTGGTGGGCTGCCAATCGTAGCTGGAGCGTTATTCCTATCAAAACACTATCAAACATTTTTGTAGACCCTCATCAAGACGCTATCAAAACCCTATCAAATCCTTCTGCTGGTGGCTGCATCGTTGCTGGAGCTGTTATTTATCAAAACACTATCAAACATTCATTTGAGATAAGGGTTTTGATAGAACCTCATCAAGAAGCTATCAAAACCCTATCAAATACTTCTCCTGGTGGGCTGCATCGTAGCTAGATCGTTATTCCTATCAAAACACTATCAAACATTATATGGTTTTGAGGATTAATTTAGTATTCTTGTCACCACTTAAAATTCTGTACCTTTAACCTGCGGTTTATTCAGTTAACGTGCCGAATTCGTAGCCTGTGGCAGAATACTATAGTTCTTCCGGGTTGATAGACCACCGAGCAAGTATCAAAACCCTAGACTTTTGCTGGGGCTGGATATTGTGAGCATTATTTTCATATCAAAAACATATCAAATATGATTGGATGGGTTTTTGATAGAATTGTGCAGCATTGATC
Organism: Ophioderma brevispina; assembly: GCA_023653785.1. Lineage (NCBI taxonomy): Eukaryota > Metazoa > Echinodermata > Ophiuroidea > Amphilepidida > Ophiodermatidae > Ophioderma > Ophioderma brevispina. The sequence continues at coordinate 33,629 of JAMKCH010004159.1, forward strand.
AAGTTACAAAACCGGTCAACTATTCATTTAAATTGCTAAGGCCTAATTCATTCCCAGATAGGATTTTGATATCTGCAATAACTCATGAAACAAGGTCCAGAAAGATTTATCCACTAATTCAGACAAAATGGTGGAACTAAAAACCCAGTTTAAACTGTGCAAATCCCATTGGAATAGGGTAAAAATGGATCAGCCTAGAAAAGTGTCATATACTATTTTTCAGCAAAGAAAGGTAGACTAAAAAATTGCAGATTATGAAAACATAAAAACTACGTCATAGTGTTTGATAGAGGAAGAGATCAGTAGTTCCACACTGCATTGCTCCCAATTGATGTGTTTGTTCAGGCGTACTTATTTTTACATGAGTCCGTTAGAGTTGAAACCATGGCTAAAGTAAAAGCACTGATCACAAATCCCGTTTTAAGAAAGTTTCATCTCTAACAATTCACTGACGACCTGTACAAAAATTTCCACTGGAAGCAATGCATTGTGGGAGAAAGTTAATGAATCTTCTCTTGTGTTTGATAGGCGACATGGTTAATGTTTACCCCTCATAGAAAAGGTGATTTCTTTATATAGGATATAAATCAGCAAAAAAAGGGGCATGGTTCCCATGTGGGCGATTGTGACTAGCGGTTAGGGTACGTGTTTGCCTGTGGTGCAAATTTACCAAACCAAAAATCCCGGGTTCGAATCCCGATGGGTCACTTGGATGGGATTATTCGGTTGCTCACGTTGGATTTAATTCTGTATACGAGCTATTGGTTAAACAGAATATCGCTCTCCTCATGGTTCACTTGGAACTGGGCAAATGAATCATGAAAGCATCCATCCTTCGGAGGGGACGTTAAGCCATCGGTCCCGTGTTCAGAGAGACACAACTGTATACAGGACATCACATTCAGTGTCAAATACATGTGTAAACCCCTGGACTGTTACTAATCCATCGCAGTCTCAAATGTGGGCCCCCCATGTTAGGAGCATCCGATCATGGATACAAGTGGACCCGGATCAGCAACTCAGTTGAATAAATCCTGGACAACCATAGGCGTAAATCCAGGGGGACGGAGGGGGGAATATATCCCCCCATATTTTGATGAGGGGGGGATGGTCAATGGGAGCATCCCCCACCAATGTTGATGCCTGTTCATGTGTTTTTGACCAAAAATAACTCATATTTTACCATAATAGCTTAAAAATTGGTAAATTTACGCGCGCTTTGCGCGCATTTTTTCTAGTTGCAGACATATACCTCTTAAGGATTTCAGCATCTAAATGGCAAAATGTTTTAGCGCGCTTCGCGCGCACATGTGCTAGTAAGGGATCTTTTAAGAAAACCTGTTTCATTCTTAAATTTCGTCAACCCCATCCCCCCCAATGTCAAAAAGAAATGTTACGGCACTGCCTGGACAACCACCACCAAGCCATTACCAATGAGCTTTCTGTGGGATAGAATAGAGAAGATGGGTTACCATTGTACAGG